>LBNU01023390.1:3247-14595 GCA_014162995.1 Artemisia annua
GTATTAATCGCAGTCCACTATCGAGTAACCTAATTCGATGGAATAAGCTTTCCCCATCTTCGAGCAAAATCACCGAAACCTTAAACTACGCAACAACTTGATTTTAGCTTAATCTCGCAACTCATCAAACAAGAACTGTCACGAGATTAGACCGTGTATCAAGTTGTTGAGAAAAAGAATTTAACGTCTTTGATGATTTGGCTCAATTTAGGAATTGCTCAAAACAACCGAATAGGTACCTATAGCTAAAAGTCAGTGTTCACCCGGCGGTTTTAATGTGCGTACTTCTTGCTCGACGAAGAGTGTCGGCAGTAACGCTTCTTTTTCCCAGAATAATAGCAAATTTGTAGTTATATTCACCAGGTAGTTCTACCTAGCGAGTCTACCTTAACGGTCCACTCTTTCTGACTTAAAACGTATCGTAACCACATGGTTAGTGTATATCATACACTTAGCGCGCCACGGGTGTTGTTTTCCCCGGATTCTGGGTGCAATTACTACTGCATCCGGTGTTAACTCAGGAGTGGTGTAGCTCTTCTCGCATGTCTCGAATTGACGAGAGGCGTGGGATACTTTCTTCTTCACCCATATCGAAACATTTCACCAATCTTTTATACGATGTAACACTATACGCAACAACACCTACGCTATCTTTCGATACAGCTAGGTTAGGTGTACTATACCGCACCTACTTCCAAAATCACCATGCTTCTTCTTCGTCTTCTCCTTAGTTACCCTTTTCCTACCTCGGTAGGAATGGTACGAACAACTCAATTCTTAACAGACTACATTTCAACATAATTCAGGCAATTACAATTCACATGACTATGAAGTCGAACGGTCCAATTTTTAAACTTCATTCTCAAAGAAGTTTGTCTATGGTTGTCCCTTCTCAAGCAGACTTAAAGGTTATCCCAGGCGTCCCTTGGGCTTTATCCCTACTCCTCGAGTAGTTTAGTCTACTATCATTGGGTACTATCACAACTCGACCACTTAAGGTTCACATACACTATGAGGGCGTATGAGGTACTGGTTAACCGACAGGCCTAACCAGAGGTTTCATAAGTCACAACAGCGTAAACACAGCCTTCAAGATTTTCCCCTTCCCGGGTCATTGCTGGTGATGGTATTCCGATCATGGATCGATTTCTCAACTAGTCATTTGAACCTTAAAGCTGATCAAGAGGTTCAGTTTTCTGTAAAGGGCGTCGGTTCTTCACCGTGGTCGGCTCATCATCACATTCTAAGTCCAAGTAGTTTGAGTCTTAACCAAAAGAGGTGTAAACGCAAAGGGGTACAACCTTTTTATTAGTTCTTCCGTCTCAAAGGAAGTGTACATCCGTTCCCACTAACAATCGACTAGTCTCAAGTGTATACTTACTTGCTATCGCATCGGATATCATCACGTAGAATGGCATTGATTGCTACCTGCAATCGATTTGTCGATTCGGTATCTCCTCTAGTATCCATCGCAAAGAATATGGTTATGAACCAAGTATAATTCGTAGTAGTGTTTGACATGTTCGCTACAAGCAACTATGCCTCTTATCCGTATACGAAGTCACAAATTATCCGGTAGCTGTTCAACTCAAAGTTGCGTATAGTCATTGCGAAGATCCTTGGGTAACGGAGTAGGTAGAGTAGCGTGGAACGCTATGCGAAGGAGTCGTTTCTCGAGAGTAGGTGGCGTACCGTATCTTCTTCGGATCGAAGTACAATGTCGGTTAGGTCGAATTTCATAGGATGGAAAAGAGATAGAATCAATTCGAAATGCGAAAGTTCAGGCATAGGATGAGAAACTTAATTCTCGGTGGAGGTTTAAGCAACCATCCCAGCATAACATGATTCCTACCTTAATTATACATAGGTGGCCAGTCTTTGTATAATTAAGGTCCAATGATGTCATGCTAAGTTTAGTTACAAGAGAATAGATAGTAAACCTCTTGTGGATTTACGGAATGATATGACGATAGTGACGTACATAGCTGATTCGTGACGCATAGTTCAGAAGGTGACGTCGAGTAATTCGTTGGATGACGGCTAAAACAAAAGTGCAGCGCGTAAGTCTCATCACACGGGACAGTCATTCCTTGACGTCACATTATACTCTTGGTATCTTTTTACTTCTCGATTCACCTTGGTTATCTTCCATTTCCTCGGCTTCGCAACTTCCACTCTTCCTCAATTCCCAACGCACTTTCATGTAGTGTTCCTTCTTTCTTCATCTAACACATGCGACACTAGTCTTCCGATCCGACCTGGAGGTTGTCAGAACTAATGCATGGGTCTTAGGTCCACGGTTTCTGGCTAGGTGTCCAACCTACAACTCTTACGACACGTCTCAGCATACCAACCAAAATGGTGAAGCCTATAATAGTCGCACTTAGGTTAATTCTAAGTGTGCGTCTCAAATTCCCCAACTTTTGACAACATAAGCATCCACGACCTCTTGTCGTATGTATGGTTTTCTCTCACCTTTAGCAAATCTTCTCATTTCCTCTTGTTTTTCGCTTTCTCAGCGTCATCATCACTAAGCCTTACTCCTTACCATTTCAGGGCACAACTAGAATAACTCAAAGAAGCGGTGAGTATAGGTCTGTAGGTCAGTACCTCTCATCTTGTGGGTCTAGAACTCGACTTCTCGTTCCTTGAGTGGTCTTCCCACTACCTTTTATTTTCAACCACTTCCAAGGTTGTATCTCATCCCATTAGATATTCAAAGCACTACGAAATGTAGTTGGTCACGAGGTAATCACGTCATCCTCGTTAGACGGGCCAATCCATCAATATAGTGCTCTATCTTGAGCGGTTCAGCATGAGCTATCTCAAGTCACCATAGTGACAGCTCCCGGAAACAACGACCTGATTCGGCATGTCAATGCCGTTCGCCTCACAATTCCGTACTTTAATTTCCCCTTTTTCTCACTTTGCCACAAAGGCAACAATCCCCAACGTAATCGTCTTAAATCCTCCTCCTCAATACCTCGAATAAGTCGCTTTAATATCGGCTGATCGGAGATTAATATGTCCCAGTTTCGTCCCATAGTGTTAACAAGACATAGTTCGCCTTAATTTTTCCTTCTCACAATACCAATTCGAGAAACGGCTTCAATCTTTTCTACCCAACGTTCTAGAGCAACAACCTCTCCGATCTCGCCCTTCCAATAGACATACAACTTTGTAACTCCTCATACGTTCCCTTACGGGCATCGTTTGGGTGGTGGGCGATTCGTATTGGTTTTGTGTCTCGGCCACTCATTTGGTCACTTAACTGCTCAATGCATGCTCAACTCACCTTAGCACGTTTTGGAGAGACCTGGTTGTTGGTAGTTTAGTTCATAATGACTAGAGGTTGTCCACGACATCCTGTGCTAATAGCTGCAACAAGTCGTGTCTGCGTGGTCCTACTAAGTCTCGTTTCGGGGCTATTAATCTGTCCCCAAGGGAAATCAACGAACTATACGATTCAAATATCGNTAATGACTAGAGGTTGTCCACGACATCCTGTGCTAATAGCTGCAACAAGTCGTGTCTGCGTGGTCCTACTAAGTCTCGTTTCGGGGCTATTAATCTGTCCCTACGGGAAATCAACGAACTATACGATTCGAATATCGGGATAACATCGCACAAAACTTTGCTCCTCGTCGTTAAAGGAATGAACTTCAAACACGATATCAAGAATACTATCCCACTCAACGATTTTAGGTTCCCGCTCCACCTAGTAAACAGGTGCTTGGATTCATCGCACATAGGGATTTGGAACGAGGTTCCCGCAAGTTCAATACGAGACTAATGAATAGTCACCGAGGTTATAACGATAAACAGCACAATTAATGTGTAAGCGAAACTTCCAATTAAGCACGATCATTCAATGTCGATACATGATCTTCCAAATTTCATCAACGGCGAATCGAAGCGGCGTTAGATGATGACGGTAGCTATCAAAAGCTAGGATATCTAACCGATAACCTTTCGGTTTAGAATTCACAACAATCAATCCATAACTATTCACACTCTTGGCGTAATAGTTTTTAAGATGGTTTCTTAGACGACGCTAGATGGCGTTTCAGAACAACAGGACGAATGTCCGATTTCAGCATTAACTAATAACGAATATGACGGAAACATATGGATATGTTACCGCTCTAGAATCGAATAGTGAGGACTGGATAGGGAGGAGACACAGTCTATGACAACGGTATATAATTATCATATTCAGGATATCACACACAATTCACGAGTCATAAGGGTGGGTCATACGCTAATAAATTTCCTCCGCAATACTCACCGGCCCAATTGGGTTCGTCAACCCAAAAGGTCCAATGACTGTTGCGGTTTGGTTTATTAACGTTAAACCAACCCGTAACTCAAACCATAACAAAATCTTCTAAATCAATATACCACATATTTAATCGATCAAACATAAGCTCAATATGCCATTTGATTGTAAAATCGAGGCCTCCCATGATTTTCGAATCATCTCAATCACTATCAAATAAAATCGCATAGAGCATAGTGAAGTCCTATTGCATCACTAAGTTCTCTAGCGTCTAACTCTCAATTCATAATCGCATCATATACTTATGTAATCTCAAATCTTAATCAAAGGCTTCGGCTTGGCAGGCTGGCGGGCATTGGTCGTGGATCGCTTTCTATAAAAATCGGTTATAGTTTAGGTTTTTATTACCTAGTTCTTTATAACCTTGGCTCTGATACCAATCTGTAACACCCCCAAAATTTGGTACAGTGGAAGACTATTCAAGCTTTCGGGGTGCTACAGGGATTGGTATCCAACACAAGTCATAAAAGAACGAGATAAAGTAAACATAAGTAAAACACAACCAAAAGGGGTTTTGAGTTTACATTCATCCCAAATTTATCCAAAGTAAGGCCCAAAAGTAATAAACGTAGGTCCACAAATACATATCAGAGTTTTAGAAAAGTAGATCCTTAGACCGCATTGCCAAGCCAAGCCTCCAATCCAAGCATCCAAAATCATAACTTAATTTCCTGAGAAAACGTGCTAAAAGTCAGCTTTCGCTGGTGAGATCATAGGTTTATATTCATAATCAAATCAAGTGGACATATACGCAAAACGCTTGCTAGCTAGACTAGGCCTTACAGATAACTTCCGCGCATCAAAGCCCTATAGGGGCACCCTAAAACTCATAGGGCCTATAGGTAACCAATCCTCACAAATAACTTCCGCATATCACAAATAACCTTTATATACATATAATAAGTCCTATAGGTGATCACACTATGGCTGTTTTATTTAACCTTATATAGTCCACATGCGATGGTGCACTATGTGACTAGGGTTGAGGTAATTCATCTAACCAAGACTAGTCCACACGCGAAGGTTCACTATGTGACTAAGGTTGATGCAATATCCTAGTTCCATAAGCATAGCAAGTTTTGAGATAACAAAAGCGATAATAGTCCACATAAAACAATTTGCACGTTTCTCACCCCAAGTATTGAAAACAAAGTTAAAGAGTAAAAGTGGGGCTATGACTCACCTCAAGTCCAGCAAACAGCATAAATACCAACAGAAGCAATAAAAGTATCAACTTTCTGGCAACGCCGACTACTGACTCGGCACTACCTAATAATAATATCAATACGCCTCAGCATAAATCTCAAATAAATACTTCCCAATCCCGAACGTATTTCATTCCATTTTCCGAAAATCTCTTTCTCATATCCGTTTGAAAATCGTTAGTTATCGTTCGGTATCATTTGGTATCGTTTGGTATCGTCATGTGTGTGTGCTAGAGACAAAGTCTCGACTCGAGTGAACTCACGCCAAACAAGCGTACAAGTCAAGTAACACATAACGGCATATATTATCAATCAAACAGATCATACAATCTACGTGACAAAGTTTGTAGTTTAACAAGTCGTCTAAATAGATTGTTGAAACTTATCGGGTCGTCAACTCGATAAACCTAACAAGGTATTCGTCTTACTTGTCATTCCAAAACTACACCACGACCTAGGGCGTCGTAGGATATGTTATCCATTATTAGATCTTTCCAACATACTTAACGAGCTCTTATTAGATTCTTGAACCGAATAAGTTCGTTATCTACGTGAGTTAGATATTCTAATGTCAAATATCCGTGACTAGCAAATAATAGCACAATAATTATCGCTTATGGCACTTCTAGTTTTTGCGTGCCCTCGAAACATTTAGTAACTCCTTTATTACAAACTTTCCCATTTCTCTCATTGTTATTTGTTTGTAAGGAAAATCGAATAAGTATACTTGTTATTTATTTTCTCTATATGAAAACCATATTATTGTTATTTATTGTCTTCGTTTTAATATATCGTTACGTCAAAACTTGAGTTACTATTTGTTTCGAGTCACAAGCCCGAGTCATGACCTCTCGGCTTATAATATCAATCCAAGTCCAATAACCTAAATATATATCCATGTTACGGCACTTGTCGGAGTCAAAGACGACTAAAAAGTCAACGTGAAACCAACTTGGCGCAAAGCTCACGAGTATCAACAAGATATATCATAGTAAGTATCAAAGCCTCATATCCGCAACCAACTTCAATAAAAAGGAAACCAATTCAGCCGAAACCACTTCTACGGCTCGATAATCTTTTAACCAAATCTGAATCCAACTTCACCCTTAATCCAACATCAACTAACAATAACCTTACCCATTCTTGCCGAGACCCTAGTGGTCTCGGCTTCGTCTTTTCCACGCTAACAGTCAACCAAAGGGACCCTTATGGTCCTCCATCTCCACAGCGACAACAAAAACAATAACAATAATCACCTTAACATCAAAATCCAAGTCAAAACCACCCTAGTACTAATCCTAAATTCGGCTTCAACCCATACGGTCCAACAATTCCGAACCATGAAACAAAATAATAACGAGAACAACTAGAATAACATACCAAATCACAAGAACACGACAATGAGAATGCCGAGATAACAATCAACAACAACAGAACGGAAACATCAGTAATACCGTGAGTATAGACTCACGGTTTGGGTGCACTCGACACACACAAGCATCAAGACTCACAAGAGTCATCAAAAACAGTAAGAACATCAACACTACCGTGAGCTTATGCTCGTGGTTACATTTCTCGATGCACACACGGACACAAACGTGATACCAAACTAATTACTTATTATTTTTATTAAACAAAAACCTTAAACCCATTTGTATTTCGACCCAAAATAACAAAAACACTCACGAGTTGACTCGAGGACGAATCAAACCCACGCGTAAAACGCGTCTCTTACCTCTCCTCACTCGATCTACAAGTTTTGAGGTGAATGATGATGGTGGTGTTGTTTCGTGACGGCGGTGGGTTAACGTCGAGGTGGCAACGGTTTGTTTTAGGGTGCGTGATGGTATCACAAGAATGAGGGACTCACCAGGAGTCGAATGGTGGTGGCGGTGTTATGTGGTGGCCGGCGGTGATGGTGGCACAAGGGTGGTCGGCGGCTGCAAGTAGAGAGGGAGAGAAAGAGTTGTGATAAGATGAAGAAGAAGATATTATGGAGTGGGGTGTTTAGGGCTAGGGTTATTATACCCGTTATTTGCAAAGTGGTCCTTATATTTTCTATATTTACGAAAAGGGTGCCAAAACAAGGACTCGCGGTGTAAATTTTAGTAAACTCTCCCAAAAATACACACTTTTATTCACGAAAAATACTAAACATCGCCGACATACTCTTTAATCCCCACCATTCACTTTAAATACATTTTTCCATTAAATTTGATAATAAACACGTTTGCAATAACAAAACGTAACCATTTCTCATTAAATCCCGAATCTCACTTCCCGAGCCCATATTTGTTATAAAAAATCCTCAACGCGCATTTATATGTACGCCATCAATTTATAAATAGGTTTTTCCATAAAACGTAACTATAAATACGCCTCCATTTATTTCACATAATAAAACTTTATATATTTCGTATTATTAGGTTTCCTAGTGCCAGAGTCGAAGTAGTGCCTAACTTAACGCCATAGAAATGGTCTAACGACAAATATTCCACATAAATAATCAATGATACGCATCACCTTCAGCAAATAAGTCACCAATTCCCATAATTTCTGAAAACCGTTTCAATAAAATCAACGATTCATTTTAAATTATAAAATCGTAGTTCAAATCAGGTTCTCAAATTTACCAGTTGTAATTGCATTAGTTTTCACAACCATTTACTTTTTCGTTATTTTATTTTATTTGCATTAGTAGTAATTTGGGTTAGTTGACTAGCAACTCATTCCGCCCACTCTTCTAAAACCCGAGATTTTTACTTGCTTTCTTAAAAATATAAAATTACAAAAAGAATCTTCCCTCACCGCTAGACCTATTAGAGTAGTTTTTCAATCCTAACGACACTATTCCCGCAGAGAACGATCAATCCCCCGGTACTTGCCCCTACACTATACTACATCGGTCAGGTACACTGCCTGGTGGGGATTGCAAGCTTCTCAAGATCCCTTGAGAGGTAAAACCCTAGTGCGTGGTCGCAATCCCGCGCATCAAAGTTTTTGGCGCCGCTGCCGGGGAATAGTTATTGTTTAGGTTGAATTTTTATTTTATTAGGTCTACTCACTAGATTCCTTTCTATTGAGATTTTTATTTTAGTTTTCTAGGATTTTCTTTAGTCTATCTTATTTCTTCGTGTTTTTGTTCGTAATCATTGCCATCTGACATCATGAAAGGTGGTAATATCCTTGATCCCAGCAACCCACCACCACAACAACCACCACAACCAAACCAACCTCCTAGAGCCCGTACTTTAGGAGAGTACTCCCGTCCTAGCCACCATGGCTATCGAAACACCATTGAGCTCACCCAAGGAGCCAATGAGTCTCCCTTGCGATCTGACACCATCCGGTTGGTGCAAAGCGGATGTGCATTCCATGGACTTCGTTCCGAAGATCCAAATCAACACCTCAAGGATTTCCTTAAGATCGTAGATTCCATAGACCTTGATGTTGAAACTCGAGAGACTACCCGATTACGTCTCTTCCAATTCTCTCTGCGAGACCATGCTAGTCAGTGGCTAGAGCGTCTACCCGCAGGATCCTAACCTCTTGGGATGATCTCATAACCCGTTTCCTAGCTCAGTTTTTCCCACCGGGAAGGACTACCAAGCTAAGGAAGGATATCTTGATGTTTGAACAACGTCGAGGCGAAACCCTCTACGGGGCATGGATTCGATTCAAGGACCTACTTCAAAAAGTCCCCCATCATGGCATAAACCTCTGGCTTCAAATCCAAATCTTCTATGACCATGTTGATTTCCACACCAAGCGTGCCATCGATCGAGCCGCCGGGGGCAGATTGCGTGATAAGAACGCCGAGGAGTCATGGGAGATCATTGATGAACTTGCATCCGACGATGATGAATTACGGCAAATTTCCCATGATATAGACTCGGCGGTAAACGCCCACTCATCACCAGAAAAAGCCCATCAAGTCACCGATGAAAGTATTAGTGAACTTGAAAGAAGGGTTGAATATCTTATGGAGAAACAAAAAAGACCCTTAAGTCTACAAAGAGCAACAGTTAACTCGGTCTCAAGCATTAAGCAAATACCATTGTCCGAATCACCTCTTAGGGAAAATACCAAATCCTTCCATAAGCATGCTCGACCCGATTCACCTCCTCAGGAACTTAGTCCAACATTCGAAGCTCGAATGAGAGAATATATGTCAAAACACTCCGAACGATTGGCAAAATTTGAGGAAGCCGTTTACAAACAAAAGGAGGAGATGGAGGAAAAGATGGCGGAGATGATGAACCTATTGAAAGAATACACAAAAACAAAAGCTCCTGAAAAAGTTTTGGTGCGAAAAAACAGCGATGCTCCTCACAACAAATTTGTCAATGCCATCTCTCTTGTCCACGGGGGCGAAAATGACGAAAGAGGGAGGTTGATAAGTATGGAAGTCAACAAAATTGACCTCATCCCACTCAATGATGAAAACACTAATGCTTGCAAATGCGATTCAGACAACGAAAAGGAGGCGCCCTTTAATGAGCGCCAAATGGTGGAACCGCCAAATTCGCAACAAGTGGGGCATTACTTGATGCACGAAATAAACAAGGAGACCATAACCGATTGGGTGAGAAATTATCGACGTACTCATCTACCCAATAAGGAGTCAAAGAAGATGAAACCGGATGATGAATCTGACATATTACCCGGAGGAAAATTGTATGAGAGCCTCATGAGATATAAATTAGTCGCAAAGCAAGAATTCTACGGGGTCTTCGAAATACCATGCAGCATTGGAAAACTAAAGTATCTGGATGCGGTGGCTGACCAAGGTTCCGATGTAAACTTGATGCCGTTATCCGTTTATGTTCAGCTAACCAATGAATTGCCATCCATCACCCATACTAAACTTTCCTTTGCAAAACATTCTTATGAGTACCCATTAGGAGTTGCGGAAGATGTGCTGGTTAACGTTGCTAGATTCATGTATCCGGTCGACTTCATGATCATTGAAAGAGATGATACGAATATGCCAATAATTCTTGGGGCACCATTTCTCGCTACTACAATGGCACAAATCGATTATGGAAGCTATACGATCCAAATCAAAAAGGGGAAGAAAACGATAAGCTTCCCAACGATCCCCCGATATATAAGAGAAGCTACTCTACGAAAGAAGACAGAGGTGGACCCCAGTGTACTCAGTGGTAATGTTAGAGAGAAGATCCTTGCATGGGAGGCTAGGAGTAAGAATTACAAAGAAAATGAGATGAATTACAAAGAAAATGAGATAGGAGAAGGTAAGTATGAAAAGAAGAATTTTGTGGAGGTTGATGAGCAGGTCGATAGCCACGTAGAATTTACAAAAGGGGACTCAGTGCTCCTAAGGCATTTAGAAATGGAAGCACCTGCCGATGAACCAAGTCCTTGGTGGTACGGACCATTCACGATTAAAAGCCTACGTCAAGATGGGGTTGTTAGCTTGATCAGCAAAGGAGGAGGTGAAGTGACTGCAAGTGTCGAACGATTGAGACATCATCGTCTGGACAACAAGGATTACATCTATCAGAGCTACGTCATAATGCGAGATGAAGTCACGTAATGTACGGTGACCTTGAGTCTAGCTACAAGACTCGTTAATAAAGAAAAGCGCTTCTTGGGAGGCAACCCAAGCTTTATTTGTTTTGTGTGTTTATTTATTTGTTTGTTTGTTTGTTTTTATTTCCGTATGTATGTTTTATTTTTATTGTTATTGATTCATACTTCAAACTAAATTGTGAAAATGCTTTATTTTGTTTTTAACTTCGTCTTAACTACATATAAAGGTATTTTGCAAAAGATAAGTG
>LBNU01023394.1:4139-39080 GCA_014162995.1 Artemisia annua
TACAGGTGATAAAATGGTTGGGCACATGGGTTGGGTGATGAATTTAAAGGAATTTGGGTCGAAACATGTAATTTTTGCTGCTGGTTGGGTTGACCCGTTAACACTTTTAGCTACTTTTTGAGGTTTTGAACTCCCTAAAACTTAGAATAGTGTGATTTCGGAGGTTGTGTACTGTAAAAACCTAACTTACACCTCTAGATATGCACAATAACTTACATCTTTTAGATGATGCAAAACTCATTAACAGCAGCTCAATGATTCTCTTGCAAACTAATATATTGTGCTGCATGTCTTTTTCAGGGTACTTAAGCCACTGAAATCCAGAGTTAAGGCAACACTTCACTAAAACCAGTTTTAATCACTACATAACTTATATAATTTTCAAGGACGACCATATCATCAAGAATCTTGGCATCGTTAAACACAACTAACTCCGCATATGTCAACAACAGGCTTTATAATAGCATGCAAACAACGGAGAAAACACATAACAGAAACAAGATTCATCCTAAATTAAAATTCCTAATTCGGCTCCTATGCTTCTTTACTATCTCTATAATAGCCTTAAAAAAAATTTAATCACATATCTAAAAACCTTAAAAAAATTTAATCACATATCTAATTCAAAAATAATCACAATTCTAACAAAAAAACAATCACATATCCATACCAATGATTTCATGAATCGATTGCAGTTGGGTGTGTTGGTGTGTGTTTTTGGAATCAAAATAAATTAAAACAATAATACTTAAAAGACCATGATAAAAATTATAACAAAAAAATTAAAAGAAATCAAAAAGTAGTAATCTTACCTTCCCAATAAAGTTGAAGAGTCAAATCCAGATCTGGGTTGAGTAGCCGCCGGTTGAGTAGCGCCGGCGGTTGAGTAAAATGGGTAGTTATAGTGGGGATAATTTTATGGGACACGTGTCACTCATTGGGTGGAGCTGCGGAGTTGCGGAGTTGCGCATGACCATACTTGGAATTTGATGTAAAAATACACAAAAAAAGATATTGTCCCTTTTTTGTACTTACCTCAAACATTTTTAGTAACTTACTAAATATTATTTAGCTAACTAATATATTTTTCATATACAAGTAACTTACCTTTTTAAGTTAGTATATACATTTTTCTAAATGTATTTTTCATAAAATGAAAAATGTCTTTGTCATAGATCATTTAAGATGTGTCATAGTTTGTAATTGACTTGGAAACATCTTTGGAAAATAACTTGGTCAAAGAACTTGCAAGATGTGTCATAGTCTTGTCTTGTCTTGTCAATAATGCATATTCTTGTCAAACACTTAGTTCAAGTATTATGTCATATGGTCATTGTTTTTCTTGTCTTGGCCATATGATCTTGGTAAGAGATGGTTTTGATGACATATATGGGTGACTTAATAATGCTTGACCATGNTACTTTAACTTCTCAGCTTTATATTATTTTTTATTTCGTACTTCCTGTTTCACAGGTTTTTAATAAATATAAAATTATAAAATAATTAAAATAAATAAAAAGATTTGGAGATATTAAAATCATTTTAAAGGGTGTAATAAAATAAAGGATTGGTTATTAGGTACACCCTTTAAAATGATTGAAAGGAAAGTTTCTTGCACAAATTGTTCTATCTACTTATGATGCAAAAAATTTGTGATCACTTTGTTTATGCAAATGTGAAATGTGATTGGTAAGGATGCAGCACCCACATTTCGGAAAGACATATTGTCATGCATTGTAGGAGACTTAAACAAAATATATATATATATATTTTTTTTTTTTTTTTTTTTTTTTGATAAAAGACTTAAACAAAATATTGAGATATGTTGAAATGAATATTTACAACGAAATACTTGTTTACGTCATAATCTCTAATTTAATGAGTTTAGGTTTTGTAATCACCAAAAAGGGGGAGATTGTTGATATAAATAATGCCTAAAAACGTTATTAATATTTTTCAATATATCTATGTTTTGATAATCACAAAATGTAAACTCATTAAATTAGAGATTATGACGTAAACAAGTATTTAGTTGTAAATATTCATTTCAACAACTTAATCACTTTAAGGTATGAATAAACAAAGTGTCTAATGCATTATATGATCAAAGGAACATTTTCTTAATCACTAGATTTTTGTAAAATGTCACAAACATTTTATATCTTTTAGAAAATCATTTTTGGTATTAAATGAAAATGTTTAATTAAACATAAATATATAAATTCAATTTTTCAACCAAAAATAGCAAAAATGTTCCAGAAAAACCTTCCCCACTAAAAGACAAAGCTGGGCAACGTTCAGAAGGGGCGGCCCCCTAAATTATTAAGGGGACCGGCCTCTTAATTAAGGGGACCAGCACGCTCCTGAAGCTCCCCAGCTTTGCCTATAAATATTTGTTCATTTCTGCAATTTCATCTCACCTTTTGCGCTCTAAACTTTCTGATCTAAATCCCCTATCTTATTCTTTCAAACCCTTTGATCATATAATCATAAGTCTTTGTTTAGAAGTGATCCAAAGCCTCATCCACTCAAGTGCAAAAGAAGAATACTCCTTCAACATCTATATAAGAAGTAGCGTTGTGTAAATTATTATCATCTTGTTAGTAGTGCTAGATTATTTGTAAAATGGTGTGTGCTCAAGTAGATTGTAGTAATTAGTTGTAGTGCCAAGAAGTAGTGTTGAAGTTGTGATTAGTTGTGAAGACTTTGGGATTAGAAGAAGGCATGAAGAAGGCGTGAAGAAGTTGTGTAGTTATCGTGAAGAAGGTGTGAAGTTATGAAGAAGTTGTGAGATTAGTTCTAGCTAGGATTAGAACTCGACATTTAGCTTAGTGTCGTTAATCGGTGTAAGCCAAGGTGTGTAAGGTTTCTCTGCCATAAGCGAGTTTGTTGACATAGTGAAGAAAACTCTCGAGTTGGTACTCGGGGAGTGGAGTAGGGCAAAGAAGTTGTCCTTGTAGCCGAACCACTATAAATTCGCGTGTTGTGGTTTGATCTTTCCATCTCTATCTTTCATTTCATTTTATTACATTATTTGCACTATTAGATTATACTTACTTATACTTGCTCATATTGGTCAACAATTGAATTCACGTAAGATCGAATCAAAGTTTTATTAAGTAACTAAAAGCTATTCAAAATAAATTAAAAAGACGTAAAACTATTCAACCCCCCATTTTTCTAGTTTTCCATAAGATCCAAAGAAGATGAATTATTTAACAGTGTTGGTAAAGGAATGATGGGGATCGAGGGATGTGGGATTAAAAGGTAGGTTAGGCATATCTAAGATAGAGGGAGGATTAATCATGATGGGAACATTAGTATCCATGTTTAAACATACATCAGAAGGAGTAACTTGAACATGAAAAGTAGCATTTTACATGTCAAGAAAGACCGAGAAAGCGTGAAAATTTGTTGTGGCCACACTATGAAGGTCTATAAAAGGTTAGTAATCAATAAAATGTAAGGGGCATGCACTACCTAAAAACAAACAGTAATAAGTCCGTAAAATAAGCTCCGAAAAAGAAGAATACAAAAAACTAAACACGAAAACAAAAAACGAAAAATTTGATGTCACAGTGGGTCAATACGCCATATAAAATAGATCTGTATACGCCATATGTCTGATCAACATGCTGTATTCACTGGAACAAATACGCCATATCGATTATCTGAGACCGAAACACAAAATGCAAACAGAGAGTACATAAAACAGAAAATACATTGTATTACATGGTTGAGGTGAGTTTCATAGCCCCACTTTACTTGTTTACTTTTCATTTTGAACTACTTTAGGGTGAGAATACATTGCTTGCTTTACCTTTCGAACACAAGTACTTGAACTTTTACTTATTGCCTAAGTCACCACTATTGCCGTTAAGTCCCCACAATCATGAAACCTTAATTACGTTGAAAGCATGCATTTTGTGAATACAACTATTGTGGTTGACACCCCCGTCCGGGTAAGTAGCGCTTACTTGACTGGAATGTAATGGGAGTCAAATGGACGCATTTCATTTGGAGAAACACTAGGTGTTTGGCAAGGCACTTACCGGGGCATGCATACATACATCGTGAATACGTTAAGGCTTCGGGGTCATGAGCTTAGTATAGTAATAATTTTCTGTGATATTGTATTTGTTATAAACTTATAATAGTCACACCTGGAAATCTTGTGGTCCACGTTTATATTTACTTAAAACTAGGATCTCACCAACTTTATGTTGACGTTTTAGCATATATTTCTCAGGTCCATAACTTGCATCGTCTCGATTAGCACTTGAAGTCTCATGTTAGAGTAACCGTTGCGGTTGCGTCACATTGGAGATTTCTTACATAAACTATTATCGTTTGATTGTATCAAAACATATATTTTAGACAAAAATAAACAGTTGGTCCCTAAACTTTCCCAAAAGCATCACTTGGGCCCCAAACTTGAGAAAAACGTCGTCGTGCATCCAAAAGTTGGCATTTTGAGGCCGATTGCGTCCCTTGACCCGTAATCCATTGGTCAACGCACATTTTTTGTTAATTTTCAAGGGCATAATAGTCCAACCACATTTGTAACTATATGTAGTTAAATTTAACCCAAAGTTGTACCGTAGTATTGTTTCCCTCTTGCTTAAATACTCTAAAAAACCTAAATTATCAGCAACACACATTCAACCCAAATCACTAACAATGGCACAAAAAGATAAGGGGAAGGCTTTGTATAGTCGGTTGAGGAAAGAGGATTGCTCCAATGAAGACCGTTTGGTGTTAAGAAGGAGAAGAAGAGGCTGCCGACATCGTGTTACCAAAGTTTGATGATTTGGAAACAAGGATTAAAAATCTTGAAGCTGTGTTTAAATATCTAAAGGAAAGGAAGGAACGGGATGAAA
Source organism: Artemisia annua (assembly GCA_014162995.1). Classification (NCBI taxonomy): domain Eukaryota; kingdom Viridiplantae; phylum Streptophyta; class Magnoliopsida; order Asterales; family Asteraceae; genus Artemisia; species Artemisia annua. The sequence goes on from LBNU01023394.1 coordinate 9,020, forward strand.
CTGAAAGTTGTTGTTCTAACTAATTGTATGTTTAGATGATAGGAAAGTTGTAATGGTTATCAACATGAAACGATCAATAAAAAATTGAGTTTTTACTATCTGATAGTGTTTGGCAATCAAAAGTTTGCTTTTTGTTGGTAATTGTTTAGTTTGACCTTTACAAGTCAATTTGGCATTTTGCCTATTAGATGTGTAAGTCAATAAATGACAATGTTGCAAAAAACGGCCTACTCGGCCTTGTAATCGCCAATTACAAGGTAAACGGCCCTGGAACTTGGAGAGATTTACAAGGAAATCGGCCGATTAATCGGCGATTACAAGGTTTAGGGCCGATTAATCGGCTAAAAAATGCTACTCGGCCCTCGACCGCCTCAGGACCGATTCACGATTTTTGCAACATTGATAAATGATTTTCCTTTTGGAATATATTGGGTGTTTGGATTAGCATTTGCATTTTGAAATTAGATGTCAAAATATCTAAAACATTTGTATTTTGAACACATGTAACGTATACAATTATTGAGTATCGTTTAAACATATGTTCCATGCATCAGATGTTAAGTGCCCACTGTGTTTGGTTTTGCTGATACATAGGTGTGATCGTTTATTGTGATTATACCATGACATTTAGCATTTGGTTAGTTTGACTTCATAAAGGTCAACTGACAAACTAATATGTACACACATAATATAACCTATAAGACAAACAAACACATATTGTAACATAACCAACAATTTAGCAAGTTGACTTATAGTAGTCAACTAGGGAAACACTGTCTGATACAACATGAAAATGACTTAAAATATAGATTCACTGTCTGATGCAAGGTTCTACTGATAATTAACAAAAATGGAAAAGATGATGCAGCTTCCACTGAATAACCTTCACCTGATGAACCTTCTAACGATGTACATACTAGAACTGGATGATCAACAAACAAAACATTGAACCTTACGCTGATGATCAAACTGTAACTGTGCCTGGAAAACAAGTATCCAAACACCAAATATTCTTAGATAAGGTATAATTGAAGTTATAAAGTATAAAACACAAGCAACGGAATTCAACATTGAAACAATATCTAGGATTGCTTGTTGGCAAAAAGGGCAAGTACGCAGTTGGTAATCCTTTCACTGCTACTAAAAGGTTTTTTAACACCACTAGTTACAAGACCAACAGCACCACCAGCCCTGTGTTCAACACCATCACCAGCAGCCATGTTTTGACCATCAAAACCAGGATACTCAACCATTATAGCCTTACCCTTCCCATCAAAACATCGCTTATAAGTTTTTACAACTTCCTCGCCCTTTTCCTTTTGAAAAACTTCCTCTTCCTGAAACAACTTTCCTTTTCCCTTATTTTTTCCCCTTTTGTCATGATAAACACCTTTTTCTTCTTTGATAACAACACCACCTTGCCCTGTTTGCATTTTGGTTACACTCCCATGCATTTTGTTCTTATCTATCCCCTTCCATTTATGTCGAGTCCTAAAAGGTCTTCCACTTGACATTCTAAAGTTAGCATCTTCCTCTACCCAACCCACAACCTCAAAACCAATGTTTTTCAAGTAAAATACTGGTAACATTTGGGGCTTATGAGTAACAAAGATATCAACTGACTCATGTGTTTCCGCTAACTCATACAACTTAAGAACATCCTGATCCCTATAAATCAATTGCAAACCATTTTCTAGGGTTTTTTTTTGGATCACAGAAAAACAACGCCCATTTTGGTTGCTTAATCTCTGATAATAGATTATCAAGGGTTGAACTAAAGATATCTCAATCACAGCTAAAAGCACTAACATTAATAAGGGATCCTCCTTCATACCTGAGTGGGGGCATATTCAAATATCCATTTGGTGTGAATTTGGAACAATACTTCTCCTTCTTCTTCTGGTTCTACTTCCTTAAACGTTGTCACAAATATGTTGCTTTCCATTTTGCGAATCACTTGTGCTATGAGGTGGTCTATGTGTAACTCACAATGTTGAATGACGTTGGTTTCCTCTGAATTGGGTAATTTGATCTCTTGAGGGTTTAGTGGGTCGGGTTAATTGGGTCGCGCCCAAAATAAAAAAGTTTGGCGTATTGGGGAATGTTTTTAAATTTCATACTTGGTCCCTAACCTTGACAATGTTGCCGTTTTTATACTTAAATTTCCCGCCATTTACTAACTAGACTCTGTATGATCCTTTATTTATTTCACATTTGGTCCCTGAATTTGTAACGTCATTGGTTCATTTGCTATTTAAGGGACCATACCCCAAAGCTTTAAAATACCCAAAACACAAAGTTAGTTCCCAACCCTAAAACACAACAAAATGTCCGATTTCCCACGCCTACAGGAACTTGCAACCGCCGCTCCTTCTTACTCGCTGTTTGATATCATTGCTATTTACTATACAACGCGAGAATGACAAAGACATAAAGCTTGCCAAAGGGCTCCTAAACTCTTATGTTGATTTGGTTCGTGTGACCAAAGAAACCAAAGAGTTTATGGCTGAAGTACAAGGATATCGGCCTTCCCTTGCGTCATTCAGGCTTCTACAGGATCTTCAAAAGATTCAAAAGAAAAATGTACTCAAGGCTTTGGAGATTAAGAGGTTGATGGCTGAAACCCATGCTCAGGTGTTGGACAGGAACACGTCATTGATTTGCTTTGGACAACCTGATTTTGTTGTTAATCACTAATGGTAGCACATCAAGTGTTTAATGTTGGGTGTCTTTTGGGGCTTATAAAATTGTATTTTGCTAAATCATCTATCATTATGTATTGTAATGTTTTATGGAATATTAATGAATGAAGTTGTCTTTACATTATTCAGCCTTTTTTTTGAATTTTTTGCTTGTCTTGATTAGATTCATTGTTGTTAGATGTTTGGTCCTTGCTGAAATAGTGTATACATACAAGATTATTGTTTTCGTCCCATATCATTTGGTCAAGTTACCATAACGTAAAGGAATGCATTTATAGGTACGAGTGTTTTGTGACCACAATTCTCCCAAAATTCAAATTCAAAAACAGTAAAGTCTTTTTGTCATGACAAATTGCTTAACAATGGGTAAATCTTGATCTCGTAAACAGATCAAATGCTCTAATTGTCATACCATTGTACATAATAAGCGTAAGTGTCACAAGGAACAAGCTCCAAAAGCACCAAAGGAAAATTAACATACGAGGAAGAAAAAGGCATTGTGATGGTAGAAGCAACAGGTTTTCATATTACTTTATTATATGATTGACTGAAGATCTTGTGTAGTCCCGTTGGAGTTGATGTATGCATCTTTTAGTTTTTTGCAGTGGATGGATGAAGACGAGATACGGCAGACTAGGGAACAAGAGTTTCTTGAATCTCTTTTTTTTCAAGAAGAAAAAACAAGGTTGGATCAAGAAGAAGAGAAGACAAGGATGGATGAAGAAGCATTCCAGCAGTTTTTAGAAGATGAGAGAATGTTAAAAAAAACTTTAAGAGGAAAGAGAAAAAAAAGAAGCAGAAATGGAAGCAAGGGAAGAGTAGATTTTTGGAAAGACTATGGACTTGATATAGATTACACAATGTTTCTAGACAAAAAATGGTTGTCCTAAATGGAATTTGTTCTTGCAAATAAAATGGTTGTCCTAATTGGTCCTAGGATGCAATAGTCAAAAATTTCAAAATCTCAATGTTTTGGCTCCATTGTAAGAATTTATGTTGTTTTTAATCTTATCTAGTTGTTCAACAACCAATTTGTACCCTACTATATCCTTTTTTCTTGCATTATATAATACCCCTCTTATCATCAACTCTTTATCATATCAATTGCTTTTCACCATGGATGCACAAAATTGTTGTCAAATGGTATGCATTGACGTTGGGTTGATTTTGGCTATTGCATTGACTCTTTTATAGTTTGACTTTAGTTGACCAATTCTTTGGTTGACTTTTGTTGACTTTTGTTTACAAGTCAATTTGGCAGTTTGCCTATTAGATGTGTAAGTCAATAAATAAATGATTTTCCTTTTGGAATATATTGGGTGTTTGGATTAGCATTTGCATTTTGAAATTAGATGTCCAAATATCTAAAACATTTGTATTTTGAACACATGTAACGTTTACAATTATTGAGTATGGTTTGAACATATGTTCCATGCATCAGATGTTAAGTGCCCACTGTGTTTGGTTTTGCTGATACATAGGTGTGATCGTTTGTTGTGATTATACCATGACATTTAGCATTTGGTTAGTTTGACTTCATAAAGGTCAACTGACAAACTAATATGTACACACATAATATAACCTATAAGACAAACAAACACATATTGTAACATAACCAACAATTTAGCAAGTTGACTTATAGTAGTCAACTAGGGAAACACTGTCTGATACAACATGAAAATGACTTAAAATATAGATTCACTGTCTGATACAAGATTCTACTGATAATTAACAAAAATGGAAAAGATGATGCAGCTTCCACTGAACAACCTTCACCTGATGAACCTTCTAACGATGTACATACTGGAACTGGATGATCAACAAACAAAACATTGAACCTTACGCTGATGATCAAACTGTAACTGTGCCTGGAAAACAAGTATCCAAACACCAAATATTCAAGTTAGATAAGGTATAATTGAAGTTATAAAGTATAAAACACAAGCAATGGAATTCAACATTGAAACCTTATCTAGGATTGCTTGTTGGCAAAAAGGGCAAGTACGCAGTTGGTAATCCTTTCACTGCTTCTAAAAGGTTTTTTTAACACCATTAGTTACAAGACCAACAGCACCACCAGCCCTGTGTTCAACACCATCACTAGCAGCCATGTTTTGACCATCAAAACCAGGATACTCAACCATTATAGCCTTACCCTTCCCATCAAAACCTCGCTTATAAGTTTTTACAACTTCCTTGCCCTTTTCCTTTTGAAAAACTTCCTCTTCTTGAAGCAACTTTCCTTTTCCCTTATTTTTTTCCCTTTTGTCATGATAAACACCTTTTTCTTCTTTGATAACAACACCACCTTGCCCTGTTTGCATTTTGGTTACACTCCCATGCATTTTGTTCTTATCTATCCCCTTCCATTTATGTCGAGTCCTAAAAGGTCTTCCACTTGACATTCTAAAGTTAGCATCTTCCTCTACCCAACCCACAACCTCAAAACCAATGTTTTTCAAGTAAAATACTGCTAACATTTGGGGCTTATGAGTAACAAAGATATCAACTGACTCATGTGTTTCCGCTAACTCATACAACTTAAGAACATCCTGATCCCTATAAATCAATTGCAAACCATTTTCTAGGGTTTTTTTTTTGGATCACAGAAAAACAATGCCCATTTTGGTTGCTTAATCTCTGATAATAGATTATCAAGGGTTGAACTAAAGATATCCCAATCACAGCTAAAAGCACTAACATTAATAAGGGATCCTCCTTCATACCTGAGTGGGGGCATATTCAAATATCCATTTGGTGTGAATTTGGAACAACACTTCTCCTTCTTCTTCTGGTTCTACTTCCTTAAACGTTGTCACAAATATGCTGCTTTCCATTTTGCGAATCACTTGTGCTATGAGGTGGTCTATGTGTAACTCACAATGTTGAATGACGTTGGTTTCCTCTGAATTGGGTAATTTGATCTCTTGAGGGTTTAGTGGGTCGGGTTAATTGGGTCGCGCCCAAAATAAAAAAATTAGGCGTATTGGGGAAGGTTTTTAAATTTTATATTTGGTCCCTAACCTTGACAATGTTGCCGTTTTTATACTTAAATTTCCCGCCATTTACTAACTAGACTCTGTATGATCCTTTCTTTATTTCACATTTGGTCCCTGAATTTGTAACATCATTGGTTCATTTGCTATTTAAGGGACCATACCCCAAAGCTTTAAAATACCCAAAACACAAAGTTAGTTCCCAACCCTAAAACACAACAAAATGTCCGATTTCCCATGCCTACAGGAACTTGCAACCGCCGCTCCTTCTTACTCGCTGTTTGATATCATTGCTATTTACTATTCAACGCGAGAATGACAAAGACATAAAGCTTGCCAAAGGGCTCCTAAACTCTTATGTTGATTTGGTTCGTGTGACCAAAGAAACCAAAGAGTTTATGGCTGAAGTACAAGGATATCGGCCTTCCCTTACGTCATTCAGGCTTCTACAGGATCTTCAAAAGATTCAAAAGAAAAATGTACTCAAGGCTTTGGAGATTAAGAGGTTGATGGCTGAAACCCATGCTCAGGTGTTGGACAGGAACAAGTCATTGATTTTCTTTGGACAACCTGATTTTGTTGTTAATCACTAATGGTAGCACATCAAGTGTTTAATGTTGGGTGTCTTTTGGGGCTTATAAAATTGTATTTTGCTAAATCATCTATCATTATGTATTGTAATGTTTTATGGAATATTAATGAATGAAATTGTCTTTACATTATTCAGCCTTTTTTTTGAATTTTTTGCTTGTCTTGATTATATTCATTGTCGTTAGATGTTTGGTCCTTGCTGAAATAGTGTATACATACAAGATTATTGTTTTCGTCCCATATCATTTGGTCAAGTTACCTTAAAGTAAAGGAATGCATTTATAGGTACGAGTGTTTTGTGACCACAATTCTCCCCAAATTCAAATTCAAAAACAGTAAAGTCTTTTTGTCATTACAAATTGCTTAACAATGGGTAAATCTTGATCTCGTAAACAGATCAAATGCTCTAATTGTCATACCATTGTACATAATAAGCGTAAGTGTCACAAGGAACAAGCTCCAAAAGCACCAAAGGAAAATTAACATACGAGGAAGAAAAAGGCATTGTGATGGTAGAAGGAAACAGGTTTTCATATTACTTTATTATATGATTGACTGAAGATCTTGTGTAGTCCCGTTGGAGTTGATGTATGCATCTTTTAGTTTTTTGCAGTGGATGGATGAAGACGAGATACGGCAGACTAGGGAACAAGAGTTTCTTGAATCTCTTTTTTTTTCAAGAAGAAAAAACAAGGTTGGATCAAGAAGAAGAGCAGACAAGGATGGATGAAGAAGCATTCCAGCAGTTTTTAGAAGATGAGAGAATGTTAAAAAAAACTTTAAGAGGAAAGAGAAAGAAAAGAAGCAGAAATGGAAGCAAGGGAAGAGTCAGATTTTTGGAAAGACTATGGACTTGATATAGATTACACAATGTTTCTTGACAAAAAATGGTTGTCCTAAATGTAATTAGTTCTTGCAAATAAAATGGTTGTCCTAATTGGTCCTAGGATGCAATAGTCAAAAATTTCAAAATCTCAATGTTTTGGCTCCATTGTAAGCATTTATGTTGTTTTTAATCTTATCTAGTTGTTCAACAACCAATTTGTACCATACTATATCCTTTTTTCCTGCATTATATAATACCCCTCTTATCATCAACTCTTTATCATATCAATTGCTTTTCACCATGGATGCACAAAATTGTTGTCAAATGGTATGCATTGACGTTGGGTTGAAAGCGAAAACAGGGCTGGATTGAGTTTTTTTGCAAGGCGTCCCCCTTATAGAGATTTCATGTGGTATGTTTGTCTAATGTGCCTTGAAAGAAGGGGAAACACATCTTATACTGGTAGAGGTGTTGTTACAAGGGAAAACACAACTACAACCGATAGTAGTGGATATGTAGTTGGCTTACATATTACTGCATCTACTAGAGTTAGTGCTTACTTGGGCAGTGGTGATGAAGAAACTGAACCAACTGCATCTGAAACACCAAGTGGAGTCCGCCCAAGTCAAACACCAAGTGAAGAACGTGCAAGTCACACACCAATTGAAGAACCTGCAAGTCATAAACCAAGTGATTCACCTCCTAGTCAATTAACCAAGTGAATCACCTACAAGAAATGCTCTGTTGTCTTTCAGTGTAAATGTAAATTAACTAATATGTTGTAATTCATATGTTATAACAATGCAGTTTGGTTACTATTTAACTTTTGTATATTTTGACTTTCTAAGTCAAATTCGGTTATTCCAAACAGTCCACTATACAGCATATGCAATTGCAAACTGAAAATTATAAACACCAAAACCAAAACAACAAATGCAAACAAAGAAAAATATCCATACATCCCAAACTAATTATGCCATATATAGCAAAATACACATCTTAAGAACCATCGTTTTGCGTAACCATCATCAGCCAAAAAAATTAACATCTTCATTACATAAACAACTAAAATAACAGGTGAACTTTTTGATGGGAGACTTCATATTCATGGGGGGGGGGGAGTGGAAGCCTTGGAAGCTTAGGGAGTGGAAGCTTTCAAAGTGGAAGACTTTCCCTTTCTAACTTTTGATGTGGAAGTAGTATCTTAGAAGATGATCGAGGCAAACCAAGCTAGTGAAAGCAAGAACCTCGGGTCGTAGTCCCAACGAGGGTAGAAATTGATCTTGTCACTCGAGTCGTGAGTTATGTGAGATGAATGGGTTTAAAAGATGTGATTTGGATTTAGTTATACTACGAGACTTGTTTAAAACTTAAAAGAAATAAAGTACGAGAATAGGAGAAATGAGTTGAACGATAAAAGAAAACATGAATCTAAGTAAAGCGTAGAAGAAATGAGATTAAAGTTCAAACTATGAAAGAAAGAAACAAATAAAATGTTTTTGGAGTTTTATATTTAATTAAAGGAAAGAAATAGAAGAAAACGTTTAAAAGGAAATAAAAGAAGTAAAAATAAAAATAAACTAAGTTAAAAGATTTAAAAGAAAATTCGACAGAGTAACGGTAAGAAATTAATAAAAGTAAACTCCACTCGATAAACGATGGAGTGCAAATAAGCCTAGCTCGGCTTAAAAGAACTACACGACACTACAAAAATAGAGACTAAGACTTACAAATAAAAAATGATACTCGCAAAATATTAAAACACCATACTCGCATAAAATTTAAAATGAAACTCGCAAAGGAAAAAGGAAATTCGCTAAAAATACTAGACCATACTCGCAATTTGATGATACTCGCAAGAAGTAAACTGAACTCGATACTCGCTACTGTTCAAAGAACCATACTCGCAAATAAAATGAACCATACTCGCAAGAATTGTATGAAACTCGCAAGATTCCTAGGACCATACTCGCTAAAAATGACTGCCAAGTGATACTCGCAATCTTGTTGCTTACTCGCAATTACAAAGAAGAAAAATGATACTCGCAAAGAAGAAAAATGATACTCGCAAAACCCTAGCTATCATACTCGCAACACCAAAACATGATACTCGCAAAAAAATTGAACCTTACTCGCAAAACCCTAAAACTATAACTCCAAACTCGCAAAAACCTAATTTATTTTGTATGAAACTTATTTTACGTGAACATATAGATAAAAACACTAATAACGACTTATTGAAGCTTAATGAAGGACAAAAGTTTTAGAACTAAATAAGCTTTCGAATAAGCTAATAAGCCACGATCCAAACAAAAAAACTTACAAGCCCTAGAATTTCAAAACTTAATAAAACTAAATTAAAACTTTAAATTTAAACTCTACTAATAAAAGCTTAAAAGATAAAACAAGTTTTGAANTTGGTGTCAAGAATGGGAGTGAGTGAGACGCTTATTGTGATCAATGATAGAAGTAAGAAGCTTGAATAAGATGAAAGCAATAAAAAGAAAGGTTGCAATAAGCTAGAAATAAGCCAAAATAAGAAGATTAAGACATAAAGTTAAAAGCTTGCAATTAAGAAACATTATACTACAAACTTGGAAAATTAAGCTAGAAACTAATTAAGGCTACACTAACTCACCTCTCAAATGAAGCCTAGGGGTATTTAAGGTTTCCATGGTAGATTCCTTTTACATCTAGCCCCTTAAACTCTAATTTGTTCATGAAAGTAACACATAAATTTCATTACACTACTAAACGACTTCTAAAAAAGAAACTTTAGTCCCTTTGTAATCTTGAAGGAATATGTTAACGAGTTTAAAAAGTCTTCATGATATAAGAGTGGCACTTGCTCGAGTTTGAGAAGCTTATACATGATAATCATCTTTAATCTTCGATTAAGTATCTCTTTCATAATTCATGAGAGCCTTTAAGTAATGAAAACATCGTCACGGGCTTTACTTGAGTAAATTTCATCTTTGACTTCACTTTCAAACTCTCTTCCACATCTCGTGCTTGTTTTGGGCTTTTAGGTTGCTTTTCATGATGTTTTTGCAATATCCTTACCTGCACAGTCATAAACACAAAAACCATATATCTTTGGCTCTGAACGTTAGTTTTTGGTCTATAATAGTCTAATAATGGTGAATAAAAGATATGTGAATAAGCACATGTCAGAAGACAACAACCCAAAATCAACCTCTTTTCCTTTAGAGTAGATATCTGGAAAGATAGCAATAACATAAAGCCATCAGAGTTCAGGCATTACTACTATCCTACTTTTCAATTTAATTCTAACCTTTCGCAACCTCCTTATTCCCATATTTTTGCCACAAGTCTTCAAGGATAACATAAGCTATTTCATCTTCTATATCCCACTTATTCCCATACTTAGCCATGACATGTTCAATCATATTTTCAGAGACTTTTAGTTTGGTATAATCCCTTTCTTTGGCAGAACCTGAAATTGCTTGGATTTCTTGCATAAACATAGGGTTATTTGGGTTCACAATTGACTGCTAAGCTTAATATATCAATAACACAAAAACAGAACAACAAGCTAACCTTTCATCAGTTTAGCTTCTTTGGCAAATCTGCATAAATCTTCATACATCTCATCAGACCTTAACCAAATATCCCCGTATTTAGTCTTCACATACTCTACCATTTGATCCGTGATTGCTGTCATACTAAGGTCATTGTCTTCCATTGTTTGAATTTTATTTTGTACAAATTTGGGTAGGAGAAAGGTTAGGTCTTAGATGATCGGGTCTTTGTTGAGTCTTAATTGGTTGGGTGTGGGTTTATTGGTTCACGCGCAAAAAATAAATAGCGTATCTTAGAAGATACGGTCAAGTTACATAGTTAAAATTATATACTTTCATAGTTGGTCCCTCTAGTTGAGTGTCAGGGTAAGGTTGGGTTAGATTAAAGTGAATAATGTGTTTGGACTATTATGCCCTTGAAAATATAAAGCAAAACGTGTGTTGACCTGACCATTACGGGTCAAGGGACGCAATCGGCCTCAAAATGCCAACTTTTGGACGCATAGCGACGTTTTTTACAAGTTTGGGGCCCCTGCGATACTTTTGGGAAATTTTAGAGACCAACGATGTATTTTTGTCTATATTTTATTTTGATGTGAAACTTTGGGAATTTGTCTTGTTGGAAAACTTTATATATTTAAATGAATCAAACGAGGTATTTTTAAACGAATCATGTACATGTCGTTCTTTATATCTTGTGTTATTTGTGCTATGAAGTCATACCTTGATTACCTTCCGCTACGATATTTTAGAGGTATGACATGCTTAGCCATATAATATTGTATTATACCAATAGCATATTTAAACAGTAGTAACTACTCGTAATGGTGGTGATCGATCCGCTAACAACTCGTGATCTTCCCCATACTAATTTTACTCTATTTATACTACCTATAAAGTATGAATGTTCAATCTTGAATAATTAATGTATAGCTTGTATAAATTAACCTCAAGTACTTCTTACACTTGACAACCTTTTAAAAACTTGTTAATGTAAATTATGTTTTTTCTTGATCAATTCTGAATTTGATAACTTTTCAAAAATACATACTCCATTATGTTGTAAGTTTAAAAAATACATGTTTTTTATTTCATAAAACACACGCTTTGCATTAAGGGTTGAACCAGAATCACGATTTCGCAAGTATAACTATTTGTAGCTATACATCGTCGCTTTGCACGAGTATTTGTCTGATATTTATAAAAGTTATATGTTTTCATATTTTTAAGCTAAAAATGTTATCTAACGTGGATTTTCAATCCGCTAATGTCCTCTCTTTACTTTGTGGTTGTCAAAGTTCGTACATACCATGCACAAATATAATCCATAAGTATAAAGTTTCAAAACATGTTTGATGCATGAACAAATATTTATCCTTTTGGAGCCATAATCATAAAATCCTATGAATAATTTAAGTGTGACACATAAGATACATTTTTCCCCACTTTATTAAGAACTTACCATAAGATCAGTCGCAATGATAACCCGTTTTACCTCCTTTAAATCAACGCTATATCATTCCTGTTCCTTCTCACATTCTCACCATTTTTACTTCGTAATTGTCATCACCTTATAAACTAAGGGGTCATTCCTCTCGAGGTACATTTCTTTCAGCGCAAATATTCAGTTTGCTTGGTCATTCACTTATTACAGAAAATAACTTGGTTAATAGGTAACACCGTAACAATGCATCCACCCGCTCTAGAAAATGTGTGTGAACAATCAGCAACCATAGTCGTTGACTATTTAATGAAAAACAATAAAACACATTTGACGTTATTTTTCAATATGCCAGTGTATCGATCTTCGGTATCACCGACTTTATCTTTGGGGAAATTCTTTTAAAACGTACCATACTTGTCAAAAAAATCACTTTTGAGTATCGTACTTTTGTTTTTCATTATTGTGGTACTAAACTTTCATTTTTGGCCTCTTTTACGCATTTTTGGACGTTTTTGCCCCTCAAAATTTTGGAAATCCAGGGGCGAAAATGTCATAAAAATGTCCGAAAGTGCGTAAAAGAGGCCAAAAATGAAAGTTTAGTACCACAATAATGAAAAACAAAAGTACGATACTCAAAAGTGATTTTTTTGACAAGTATTGTACGTTTTGAAATAATTATCCCTTTATCTTTTAACCATAGTCAAAGAAGTATATTTTTCATTTTTTTAATCACTGAACACATTTGAAAACAGATCAGTATTCTGAATTCAGGAAGACAATCTGCCTTATAAAGCAATTTAAAAACAGATATCTTCTATAATTTGTCAATTGCCAGTTTGCCACCTTAAGTTATCAGATTGTAAAAATTAGTTTATTATGCCAACTGTATAAATTTTAATTAGTGTAGAATGTTTAAAGAATGTCCAAATGACTACATACTTATACGACATTTGGCATATTTTCTTATTTCAAGTTCATAAATAAATGATCAGTTACGTACATAAATTTTACAACAATTAAACATCTATACACTAGTCGTAATTTGTCGACAGATTGGACAGGGTTTATATTTTCAATTAGTTCGCTTGTATATAAGCAACAGTTTCAAGGAGATGACATGATTAGTATTATATATTATCTGGAGGCCGCGGTTTTGATCTAGTCATTTAGCCATATTAAAGACAGTTATCTCCTAAACATTTAAGATACAAGTCATGCAAATATTGCATATTTTATGTGTATTTATGTGTTTAGTAGTTTTACGCCCATGGTTAGGATATGTGTCATAGTTTATTATGTTTAGGATAAGTGTTGGAGTCGTATTAGGAACGTGTCATTGTTTTATAATTTATCTTGTATTCGACTTGTGACACAAGTTAGGGTTTATTCGTTATATACCACGTCATTATGAATGAATTAATTAAGCTTTGTCAAATAAAATATATTTGTCTTCTTCTTCTCTTCTTAAGGAGTTTGTATCACGCTAGAAGGGGTGCTAATATCGATACAACCTTAACAGGTCGTATCAAATAGTGCTTTCGTTGAGAGTCCTCGTTGATAGGATTACCAAATTAGGGTTCCAACTAAAAAAAATATTGTTCATCAATCACTATTCACAAGTTATTGTTCACGAGTTACTGTTCACGAGGTACTGTTCATGGCATCCGGCAGAAGCGATCGGGACGCACTATCTAAGCTCTTGCAAATGGGCACGGTGGCCGAATTACAGAGTGAGTTTGAGATACTTATAAATCTAGTAACGGGGATCTCTGAAAACTTACTTAAATCATTTAATAACTCTGGACATAAACCGGCTCTACAAAGTGCACTCATAAGGTCAAACANCCATAATCATATCCTATGAATAATTTAAGTGTGAACATAAGATACATTTTTCCCACTTTATTAGAACTTACCATAAGATCAGTCGCATGATAAACCCGTTTTACTCCTTTAAATCAACGCTATATCATTCCTGTTCCTTCTCACATTCTCCACCATTTTTACTTCGTAATTGTCATCACCTTATAACCTAAGGGGTCATTCCTCTCGAGTACATTGCTTTCAGCGCAAATATTCAGTTTGCTTGGTCATTCACTTATTACAGAAAAAACTTGGTTAATAGGTAACACCGTAACAATGCATCCACCCGCTCTAGAAAACTGTGTGTGAACAATCAGCAACCCTGTCGCGTTGACTATTTAATGAAAAACAATAAAACACATTTGACGTTATTTTTCAATATGCCAGTGTACCGTCTTCGTATCACCGACTTTATCTTTGGGGAAATTCTTTTAAAACGTACCATACTTGTCAAAAAAATCACTTTTGAGTATCGTACTTTTGTTTTTCATTATTGTGTACTAAACTTTCATTTTTGGCTTTTTACGCATTTTGGAACGTTTTTGCCCCTCAAAATTTTTGGAATCCAGGGGCGAAAATGTCATAAAAATGTCCGAAAGTGCGTAAAAGGAGCAAAAATGAAAGTTTAGTACCACAATAATGAAAAACAAAAGTACGATACTCAAAAGTGATTTTTTTGACAAGTATTGTACGTTTTTGAAAAATTATCACTTTATCTTTTAACCATAGTCAAAGAAGTATATTTTTCATTTTTTTAATCACTGAACACATTTGAAAACAGATCAGTATTCTGAATTCAGGAAGACAATCTGCCTTATAAAGCAATTTAAAAACAGATATCTTCTATAATTTGTCAATTGCCAGTTTGCCACCTTAAGTTATCAGATTGTAAAAATTAGTTTATTATGCCAACTGTATAAATTTTAATTAGTGTAGAATGTTTAAAGAATGTCCAAATGACTACATACTTATACGACATTTGGCATATTTTCTTATTTCAAGTTCATAAATAAATGATCAGTTACGTACATAAATTTTACAACAATTAAACATCTATACACTAGTCGTAATTTGTCGACAGATTGGACAGGGTTTATATTTTCAATTAGTTCGCTTGTATATAAGCAACAGTTTCAAGGAGATGACATGATTAGTATTATATATTATCTGGAGGCCGCGGTTTTGATCTAGTCATTTAGCCATATTAAAGACAGTTATCTCCTAAACATTTAAGATACAAGTCATGCAAATATTGCATATTTTATGTGTATTTATGTGTTTAGTAGTTTTACGCCCATGGTTAGGATATGTGTCATAGTTTATTATGTTTAGGATAAGTGTTGGAGTCGTATTAGGAACGTGTCATTGTTTTATAATTTATCTTGTATTCGACTTGTGACACAAGTTAGGGTTTATTCGTTATATACCACGTCATTATGAATGAATTAATTAAGCTTTGTCAAATAAAATATATTTGTCTTCTTCTTCTCTTCTTAAGGAGTTTGTATCACGCTAGAAGGGGTGCTAATATCGATACAACCTTAACAGGTCGTATCAAATAGTGCTTTCGTTGAGAGTCCTCGTTGATAGGATTACCAAATTAGGGTTCCAACTAAAAAAAATATTGTTCATCAATCACTATTCACAAGTTATTGTTCACGAGTTACTGTTCACGAGGTACTGTTCATGGCATCCGGCAGAAGCGATCGGGACGCACTATCTAAGCTCTTGCAAATGGGCACGGTGGCCGAATTACAGAGTGAGTTTGAGATACTTATAAATCTAGTAACGGGGATCTTTGAAAACTTACTTAAATCATTTTATAACTCTGGACTTAAACCGGCTCTACAAAGTGCACTCATAAGGTCAAACACTTTTGGCAAAGATTTTTCATTAGCCCGTGCCACAGAAGCATGCTTCACGGACCTACAACTTTGGGAACTGTTGAGGTCGAATCCTACAACTTTGGGTGAAGCCTTATCCTTAGCCCGCATAACAGAAGCACGTTTTGAGAATCAGCGGTCGTCTTCTTTCAGCAACAAAGCGAGTAGTAGTAACATCGAGGATGACGAGGATGACAACGCCGATCCTGCGAAGGACGCGGCACACGAGAAGTTAGTAGGCGATAATCAAATAAAATCTCTGAAGCCGGTGGATGATGGTGATGACAATACCAATGACATGGCAGAAAATTTTGAAGAAGGGCAGGCAAAAGAGAAGGTTACATAGCCACAATTTTATTTATTATCAAAGTCTGACCAGTGGCAGTAGATAAGAAGGATTAAGTTTACAGTGTCTTTGAAGGAATTTGTGTGCAGAGGTTCAAGCACAAGATGAAACAAATGATGTTGTTACATAATTTCATGAAATATGGGCCTCATATTATGCATATTTTAGATCAAAGACATGGGACTATACGAAAATATAAGTTACAAAGAGGACTTGAATCCTCTTATGGACAGGTTTGAAAATAGTCCTTTGTGTCTCATATCATAACTGTTATGTGGTTCAAAGAAGAGTCTATGTTTCTTCAAAGAATATGGGATCCTGGAATCATGATTTTTGCAGGCACACCTTAAGGACAAGGTGATTTATGAAGGAGTGGGGAATGTTACGACTACCATGGAAGGTGTAGGACAAGCTCGAGCTAAGAGGGTCACGGCCATCCCAACGTGGCACAAGGACTATCTTATGGGATAACTATCTTTTGTTTAGGTGTTAGGATAAGTATTGTGAAAGTCATGTTTAGGATATGTTTGAGTCGTATTAGGATATGTGTTTGTATTAGATTGAGTCTATCTCATAGCTAGTATAAATGCCCGTCAATTTTAATGAAAGTATTACGTGTTTTTAGCCAACAACAAATCTCGTCTTCTCTTTTCTACTTTCTCATGGAGCTAGCACACGCTTGAAGGGTACAATCTATCGATACAACTGGTGTGTGCTTATTCACACACCTTTTTCTGGCCAAATAAAGACCAAAACAGACACAAACTAACCATAAATGCCGAAGATATTGTGTTTTTGTGTTTGTGATCGTGCAGGAACGGATATTTCAGAAATTGACATAAATCAGGCCAAAAAGGACAAAAACAAGCACGAGTTTGGAAAACATGTCAAAAGCCAAAGCCGGGGAAGCAAATTATCATTTTTGAGCTCAGATTGTCAAAATATACCTTGGAGAATCATAAAATGCCAGAATTAGTCCTCAGAGCAAAAGTTTGAAGAATTGGCAGAAATGGTCCCTCAAGTTTCAAAAATTGACAGAATTGGCCCCTGAGCATTTATTTTGGAAGAAAAGTCAACAAAGGTCCTTGGGAATTCAAAAGTTGTCATTATTGGTCCCTGGGTGAAAAGTTTGAAGAATTTGCAGGTTTGGTCCCTACACTTTGAAATTTGGCAGTTTTAGTCCATGGACATTCAAAATTGGAAAATAACATTTATGGTCCTTGGGTTATTCGACTTGGCAAGAATGGTCCTTATGATAACTTTGGAATGTTGGCAACACAAGCCCCTCAAAAATCAGCAATTACAATAATGGTCCTTGTGTTTTTGTTAACTACAACCAAACGGACCATGTTATTTATCCCAACCCAAAAACAAAACACAACCCAAATAAAATAAACCCAATCCCTAAACCCTTTACCCTTGGCCCATTCCCTTTCACTGGCCCAATAACAAAAACAAAAACCACCCCGTTTTATATACTCCCCCTCAGTCAAACTCCAAGTCAAACCCACTCTCCCTTCCCTCCAAACCCACCTGCAAATACCACCCTGGTATTCCCACTTGCCCACCACCTTCACCATCACATCCCACCACCCACTCCACCACCTCCAAACACCACAAGACAATTGCATTTAATGCACCTCTCTCCACAGGCCCCAATTGCAGTTAAAGCATTTTGTCGCCAAAATGGTTTAAAGGCCAAGATTGAATTTCAGACATCCAAGGGTCAAGATTTATGATGGGATTTGCTCAGAATACTCCAAGGAACCCTAATGTTCACTATAAAAGGAAGAAGATGCAACAGAGGACTGTGTGTAGTTTATTAGCTTAATTTATTGTCGAATAGCTTAATCTGTCATTCTCCTTTGTAATTTTCAGTTTAAAAACCTTGTACTAAGTATCTTTAGTGTAATTGAAACTCATTTCGATCATCAATTTCAAGTTTTCAGTTCTCAATTCCAAATTTCCATTTTCAATTAGAAATTTCAAATTATTGCTATGTCGTTTAAAGTTGTTGTTTAGGGACCAATAAGCTCATATAAGTTCCTTAAATAGCTTCTGCAAGCTATTAGAAGTATTAAAAATCAGTTTAGGACAAAAAACTCAAAAATACAAAAAAATAAGAAAAATACTTTAAAAAAAAATCAGTGAAGAAGAGAAGAAGAAGCATGGAGCACTGTAAATTGTGGATGGCTGTGGTTTAGTGTCTCAGGGGTGACTTTAGGTGTGGTCCTTGGTACTTGGTTCTTGGGTATTGGCAGGAGTGCACATTGTAAGCCTATCTCTCATTTCCTAGCATGTTACTATAGAACTGCTCATTACTGCTTATCTTTGGTTTCTTGTGCTTATTTAGAGTATTTAAGTTATATTGTTGCTTAATATTAGGTGCTTGTTCATTTAAATCTCATTGTGCTCAAATTTTTAGTTTAACTATCATTTTAGCCTTTTATAGGATCTTAGGTATTAGTGGTTTAAAGTTGTGTCTCTGTGCTTATTATAGCTTATTAGATCATATTAAGTTGTTAGAAATCAGTTCCATAGTCTCAAACATCAATCTGCTTTGAAAATCACAAAAACAATCATTCAAGGGTTTGTTTGGAATTGCTGAGATCTTGGTCTCAAAGGTTGTTTGAGTTGTTGTCTTTGGTTCTAATATGTTAATTTAGGTTCATATAGGTCATATCAATCATAAAAACCATCAGTCATTAGTTAAAAAGTCAAATTCACTTTTAAAATCCTTGTTTACACTCACTGTGTGGATTTTTTGTTGCATAATCATAGGAATCAGTTCATTAGTTGTTCAAATAACTTGTTTTAGTCTCATATTAGCTTTTTATAACATAATCAGTCACTAGGAGTCATTTAAATCTCACCAAAGTCAAAGTAAGTTCACAAGTATAAAAAGTCAAAATTGTATATGAACTCAGTTTTCCAAAAATGGTGAGATTTTTCATGATTTCATTTTTTGATATCAGCTTTTGAGCTTCTGGAATATTTAAATTTGGCACCTCAGATTTTTAAATATAATTTTATTTTATTTTTGTGAATTTTCTTTAGTGCTTAATCAAGCCCTTATTTTAACCTGTTTGCACAAAACCTCCCCTGCACCAGACTCTCTACCATTTTCACAAGCTTCCATAGTATTCATTAGTGGGCCCCACCTTTAGTTTCATGGCTTTTTGTGAAGCTTATTAGGTTAGTGCTTATTTTGGACCTTAAGTTCCTTGCCCTTAGCTTATTTGTGCCCTTAAGTTGCCTTGACCAATCCTATACACTGAGTCACTCAGTGTATGCAACAATTTTCACAAGCTCACATCTAGCTTTAGTGGACCCCAGGGCTTGAACCTTAGCTTATTTAGAAGCTCTCCAGTCCAGCTTATTAGATCAAGTTTTAGTTTGGACCCCTGACCTCATTTGTGGGCCCCACAGAGGCTTGTACTTAGCCCATAAGGCCTGTTTGGTTCTGAGTGTTCTTGGATTTGCTTATTTGCTATTTGCAGCTTATTAGTGTGTTTATGTGCATGTTTTAGCTTGTTTCTAGTACATTTAACTTGTTTATAGCTTGTTTTGTCTTTGGTTCTCACTAAGTAGCTTCTTTACTAGCTTTTTCATCTTAAAAATCCCTTTGAGCTTATTTTGTGAATCTGTCAAGCTAAGAAGCTCACATTTAGCTTATTTTCAAGTTCCAAAAAGTGTGTCTTTGTAAAATTTTCTTAGTTTTAGTTGATAAATAGTTTTGTAAAAGAAAAATCAGAAAAACATCAAAATAAAAAAAGTGATAGCTTCTATTTAAGCCAATTGGCTTATTATTCTGCTTTTACGAAAAGCACTTCCCATTTTTATATTTTTCCTAGGTTCCTGTTATCTTATAGTATTTGTATAAAAAGTTTCATAATTATCTGTTTTCATTTAGTATGATTAATAATTAATATTAGTTAAATTATTTTTAATTAAAAAATCAAATATAAAATCCATTACTGCTTATTTATAAGCAAGTGCATCTTTTTATATTTTTTCTAGCTCTTATTAATTATAAAGTATTTTTAGAAAAAGTTTCATAATTATTACTGTTCATTTGCTATTTTTATTAATTAATTTAGTTTAATTAGCTTTTAATTAATAATCAAGTAAATAATTTCTAAAATAGTTTATTTATAAGTTTTATAAACTTTTTATAATTTTTAGGATTCCTGTGATGGTTAATTAGTTTTATAAAATTTTTCATAATTATCTAAGTCATTTTAGTATTTTTAGTAATTTAAATTAGTTTAAATAAGTAATTAAATAGTTTTTAATTAATAATTAATATTAAATGATTAAAAAAAATCAAAAAAAAATAATTTTCTTTTTTATAAATTTTCTTTTATTATTGAGTTTGTAAAAAAGTCATTTTCACCCCCTTGGGATTTCTGCTTTATTTCCCTTGTTCCTGTACGCGTTTATGTTTAATTTAGATTTGATTACGTTTTAGGTTTATCTGATTTCCATTTATTTTTAATATTGCTTATCTGTCTTATTTCCATTTATACCTGCTTAGTGTAATCAATCTAAATCATATTCTTGTTACTTTCCTCAAATCACTCATTCCCACAAACGTTTACAATACAATTTCAACCTCGTTGGGACATAACGACCCGTGAACACACTGTGCTTACACCGGATCATAAATTGATCTCTCCTCTCCCTCAGGTTTGACCTGTTGACCACAGTTGGTTGATTTGGACTGTCTGTTTGGGAGAAGTCACAACCTTAACGGGTCGTATCAATTGGTGCTTTTATTGAGAGTTTCATTGGGAGCCGAACGATTCTAGGGTTTCAAAAAAAAATTATTCATCGTTACTGTTCATCCCGTAGTACTGTTCATCGAGTATTGTTCCTATTCACGAGTTACTGTTCTTCGAACTACTGTTCACGTAATCGGGCAGCAGCGATCGGGACGCACTTTCTAAGCTCTTGCAAATGAGTACGGTGGCCGAATATCAGAGTGAGTTTGAGGGATCTCTGAAAATTTACTTAAATGTTTTATATCTCTGGACTAAAACCCGCTCTACAGTGTGCACTCTTAAGGTCAAACTCCACAACTTTAGACGAAGCTTTTTCATTAGCTCGCTTAATGGAAGCACGTTTCGAGGACCAATGGTCGGCTAAAACCAGCGCTACGCTCAGCAAATATCTAAAGAAAGCATTCGATTCTTCTGAAACATCAGAAGTTGCACCAGGAGTTGCACCCTTGAAGTTGCACTAGAAGCTATACCAAAAGCTATTGCTGCCGTTGTCATAGTTACAAAGAGGGAAGAGGCTGTTAACGAATATTACTCACCTGCACTAATGGGGTTAGCTTGTGAAGATACACATTTAGTTGTGTTTGTGGGAGTGTTGTGGGCGAATAAACGAGACAGTGGATTGTGCTTTGCTCCGTCCGAATGGAAAGAATGTAGAACGAGAATTCAAGTGCTGCCATTGTTACTAATTGAGCTTGAGAACAAGTTGAAAGAGAGAATACAAATGTTTAGGAAACGTCTCAAAATTTTGGGATCCTGGAATCAAGATTTTTTTTGAAAAACACCTTGAGGACAAGGTGGTTTTTGAAGGAGTGGCGAGTGTTACGCCCATGGTTAGGATATGTGTTATAGTTTATTATGTTTAGGATAAGTGTTGGAATTTATCTTTTCTTCGACTTGTGATACAAGTTAGGGTTTATTCGATATTTATAACGCCTCATTATGAATGAACTAATTAAGCTTTGTAAAATAAAATATATCTGTCTTATTCTTCTCTTCTTAAGAAGCTCGCATCATTCTTGACGGGGTGCTACTATCGATACAACATTAACGGGTCGTATCAAGTAGGTTATAAGTAATTGATTAGTGGTCAACGTTAGATTATATAAGATTAACATGAAGGTGGTGATTGTTGATGGTATTATGATAAATCTTAAACAATACATCATGAAATTGTTTTACCTAAGGATAATAGTCCGAAAGGTCATACAACTTTTAATTTTCATAATAAATTCAAAAAGTCATTTAATCTTCTTACTGTAGGCATCATTACGGGGAGTGTATGACATGGCAAGAGTTATTAATTTTGTCCCACTATTCTTTTATCTCACGTGTTAATTAAATAAATCCTTTCATTCAAACAATAAAGTAGTTATATAAGCTCCCCCAACCATCATTTTCCCCTTTTAACACACGACAGTCTTCTTCACATAAACCCTAAATCATGTCTTCTTGGTCTTCATCTCAAACCAGAGTAATCGGAGGTAGGGTTGAATGCTTTTGCTTATGTGGACATCGATTAATACAAACTTCGTGGACAAGAAAGAATCATGGTAAACTATTATGTAGGATGAGAATAAGAAATGTGGTGTTTATGAGTTTTTTGATGATGATCTTCCTAGTGAGTACTATAAATATTTGTTGTATGAAATGTCTCAAAAAAAGAAACGATTGAAGAAGAATTTTGATAATTAAGAGTTGATTGAAGTTCTTTGTTTGGAGAAGCCAAAATCGGAAGAAAAGTTGATTATTACAAATTCAAATTTAAGAATGTATGATATGTTGTTTTTCATCATTTTAGGAACTTTTGTAGTCATTTGTGTTTTATTTGGTGTGATAGCGGACATATATCACTAGGTTCCTTTGGTCGATTTCCCTAGCCTATCTCCCTAGAATCCTGTTGGGAACCAAAGGCGCTACCTCTGTAAGTAAGACGACGTACGGTAGACTAGTTTGAGTCATTAAGTGCCACTACATGCTAGACTTATCTTTGTATGGCCCGGCCTCTCAGATCTTAAACCATACATCTAACTACTTAAGTTTATCCAACCTGGAAGGTGGTCCTTTGGTCGATTTGCACACAAGGTCCATGACTAGCACTTATGGTTTGCTTTCCCATTTCCCTCGCAACCTAACTACACTAGGGTCCTTTGGTCGATTCGCCTAGCGTACCAAGTACAACCGGTTCTTCAAAACTACCGCAACTAGAGGATCTAACGATAAACTAAGCATGCACACACTAGAAGCATTTATGAATTGAACGAAAACATAACCACAACAATAAAGAAATCATAACTAGGCTAGCACCAAAGGTGCTTAGCCGATCATGTTATAAAGAACATCAAATTAATTGTTTAACATAGTGAATGAAGACATGAATTCGGAAATGTAAATTAAAACAATAAAAACTAAAACTTATGATGTATTAGGCGTGGTCTCTCGCTTGGAATTGCTCCGTATGCTGCTATAAGTAGCCTCCTAAAGACCTCCTGTTGATATAAATAATGCTTAAAAACGTTATTAATATTTTTCGATATCTCTACGTTTTGATAATCACAAAATGTAAAATCATTAAACGTACGATTATGACGTAAACAAGTATTTAGTCATAAATATTCATTTTAACAACTTAATCACTTAAGGTATGAATAAACAAAATGTCTAATGCATTTTATGATCAAAGGAAGATTTATTTAACCACTAGATTTTTTATAAAATGTTACAAACATTTTATATCTTTTACAAAATCATTTTTGGTAATTAAAGGAAAATGTTTAATCCATAATAAATATATGAATTCAAATTTTCAACCAAAAATGGCAAAAATGTTTCAGAAAAACCTTCCCCAGTAAAAGACAAAGTTGAGAGCCGTTACGGGGCGACCCTTTAAATACAAGGGCGGTCCCCTTAAACTTTAAGGAGACCGACACCTATTTAAGGGGACCGGCCCCGCTCCTGAAGCTCTCAAGTTTGCCTATAAATACTGGACTATTCCTGGACTTTTACCTCACCTTTTGCACCCCAAACTTTCTGTTCTAAATCTCTCTACATATCTTTCTAAATCCTTTGATCATATAATCATAAGCTTTTGTTTCCAAGTGATCCAAGCTTCAACCATTCAAGTGCAAGAGAAGAATACTTCTACCTCTCAAGACAAGAAGTATTACAACTTAGTGTGATCCAACCACCTAAGTTGTTGCTGTATTATATTTTGTAAATCATTCATTTGTTTGTGTACAAGGCGTGTACATTAGTTAGATAGGTGTGAAAATAAGTAATTAGATTAGTGTGGTGTGTAAGTAGTGAAGGTGTGAAGAAATAGTGAAGGTGTGAATAAGTAGTGAATGTGTGAAGAAGTAGTAAAGGTGTGAATAAGTAGTGTTAAGTTGTGAAGAAGTTGTAAAGAAGTTGTAAAGAAGTTGTGTAGTGACTAGTGGTGTGAGATTGGTTCTAGCTAGGATTAGAACTCGACATTTTGCTTAGTGTCGGAAATTGGTGTAAGCAAAGGTGTGTATGGTTTCTCCGCCATAAAGTAGCTTGTTGACATAGTGAAGATAACTCTCAAGTTAGGTGCTCGGGGAGTGGAGTAGGGCGACGAGGTGCTTCGTAGCCGAACCACTATAAATCCTTTGCGTCGCGGTTTGATCTTTCCATCTCTTAGTCATTACGTTACTTGCATTCTCATTACCTTAATACTTAGTTATAATTTTTCATATTGTTCAAGAGTTGAGTTCACATAAATTCGAATCAAAGTTTTAAATGTAAACAAAGTTTTTATAACAAATCGAAAAAGACGTAAAACTATTCAACCCCCCCCCCTTCTAGTTTTACACCACCTTCCCTTCGTTCTTTGAGTTTTGGTAAGAATAAGGTCCATAACTATGTTCTCCATAAAGTATGATGTTTAATTTGAGTTAAATTGATAATTTAGAAGTTTGGGTTTATGTACCAAGATTGGGGGTTTTAGTTAATTGTGGTTCTAAAACAAGTATTAAAGTATTTATGAATAAAAACAAAATCAACTTCACAATCAACGAGTAAGTTTACAATCAATGAGTGAAATGAATTTCCGAAACTATGAATAGTTGTGACATGGCTTTCAATTTGGTTTGAACATGTTAAAATGTAAATAGAAAATCTAGAAACAAAATTACCTGTAAAATAACGCTCAATTTTATTAGATGGGACACAATAAACCATTACAACAAAAGAAAATGCAACCATAAACGTTACCAAACAATACACAATATATATCATATTTGGAATGAATCCTGGTTATATATTTACATTAGAAACACGAATACACTACTGCACAACAATATTTTAACCACCTAATCTGCCAAGAAATTTCTATTCATTTTTGAATTAATGACAACTAAACTCTAGCCACAACATAGGCAACAACATGAAAGATCAGATAATTCAAAAGTGGTGCAGGATTTTTAAATTACCCATAACACAATGATGAGTGTGTAAATACTCATCATTTTTGTCTCATCTGAACTGCCAAAACATCCAAAAACACCCAAATATTGCATCAAAATACTGAAAATATCCCAGGGGTTGTATTTTAATATGTTTNGCAAAGTCAACATTGGTCCATGTACTATTTGAAGATTGGCAAGATTGGTCCTTATGATAACTTTGGAGAAATTACAAGATCAGTCCTTGAACTTTTCAGATTTTACATAATTGGTCCTTGTGGAATTTACAAAACCAAACGGATACCCTTTATAACTAAACCCAAAAACAAACCCCAAAATCCAAATCCAATCCAGTCCAAGCCCCTTATATCTCCCTTGGCCCAACACACCCTCTGGCCCATCTCCTTTTTATAACAAAACCCAGTCAAACTCCCCCTTTGACTCTCCTTCCCTCCCATCACCAAAACCAAAACCAACCATGGTTTTCTTCTCCACCACCCCACTTGCCAGTCTAATCCACCGCCCAAACCACTCACCACCACCCTCACCTAACAAAACAAACCACAATAAATGCCACCACCCCCCTGCATATCCACAGTGCAATTTGCAGTTGTCTCTTTTGGCGCCGCCTAAGATTTAAAGGGTCAAGATCATCTCAAACCAATCCAATGGTCTAAAAAGAAGTGGGAAAGACTCAGAAGGTCCCACTAAACCCTAATTTGCAGCTATTAAAGGAAATAGAAGGAGCAGAGATGGGAGAGTAGTTAATTAGCATAACTCTAGGTCGTTTTTCAAAAATTCTCAATTGTAGTTGTAAACTTTGGTTTTTAAAGCTTGTACTCAGTTCTTGTAATGTAATTTAACCTTTATGCAATAATATTTTCAAGTTTCTTTCTATAATTTAGTTTATGCAAGTTTTTCTCAAAAATCCTTTTCTACTGTGGTGGCAATTATAATGTTGATTATGGACTATTAGGATCACATAAGCTCCTTATAAAGCTTCTAAAAGCTTTTAGTAACCATAAAATTCAGTTAGTAAAAAAATCAAAAAATACAAAAAAAAAATACAAAAAATTACAGTGAAAAATAAAAAATTACATGTTGAAGACTGTAGATTAATGGAGCATGGTGTATTTTGGATGGCCATGGGTTTAGTGGCTTGTGGAAGCCTTTAGGATTGGTTTGTGGTTCATGGTTCTCAAAACTCTGTGCTTGAAATCTCTTGTAAGCCTTTTACTCAAGTTTTGCATAATCACTGTAGCTAGCTCATTAGGTTGTTTTGCTGTGTTTCTAGGCTTAATTAGTGTAAGTTAGGTGTTATATTGCTTAATCTTTCAAATTTATTCTCTAGAATTCCTTATTGCTCATGTTTTCAGTGTAACTGCCAAATATAGCATAAGCTTGACTTTGAGTATTAGTTGTTACTGTAAGTGCTTTTGTGCTTCTTTGAGCTCATTGTGTCATCTTACAACCTTGTGTGTCAGTATCATGGCTTAAATTCTTATATTGTTTCATAAATCACCATATCAGTGAGTTTAAGGGGTGTTTGGATTTATAGGGTTATCTGGGATTAAAGTTGTTCCAATTGTTGTTCTTGGCTCAAACATACCACTTAGGACTCTAAGAACACAGTCAAACTATAAAAACTAGCATCTCTTTGTTAAAAAGTCAAAAGTCACTTTAATTCCTTGCATAGTGTTCACTGTTAGTAGTTTTCATTGCATAATCTTTGATTTTGTTCCAAAAGTTGTTAACATAGCTTAATTTAACCTCAATATAACTTAGTATAGCTTAATTAATCATCTAGGGCCTTTTAAATATTAGTTTAGTCAATCTTTTGTAAAATTAAAAAGTCAAAAAAATCTCAAGTCTGTTATTTTGGTCAAAACTCCCAGATCTTGCACAGGCCTTATTAGAAATTGGAAATCCAAACCATTTGTGTTTCTTGATAGTTTTGTTGCTTGTTTTCTATTTCCAAAAAGAAAATTTTACTTTGGAACCCATTTGCTTATAAATAAGCACCCTTGAACTTACCTGTTTGCACCCAGATCTCCCCTGTACCCAGTGAGTATACCAACTTTGCACACTTGCACAGTGTTCATTAGTGGGACCCACTCATTGCTTATTAGCTTTTTCGACTCCTAACCTAGCTAATTCATTAGTTCAGTGCTTATTCCAAGCTTTTGAGCTCATTTACTAGCCCTGCTCTTAGCTTATAGTTTGTCCCATATCACCCCATACACTGCCTCATCAGTGTACAATCCCATCTTCAAAAGCTCCTCAAAAGCTCAACTGTGGACCCCCAGTGTGAGCTTAAGCTTTTTGGAGAGCCCATAAGCTCAGCTTATTGAATCAAGTCTCATCTTAGACCTTTGATTACCCCTGTGGGCCCCACAAGGCCTGCAAGTTAGCCCCAAGTCCTGTTTTGGTTCTGTGGATTTGAATTTTGCTTATTTGTAATTTTTGGCTTATCAGTGTGCTTTTTCTCATTACATTTGCTTATTCTAAGTATTATTAGATTGTTTCTACCTTGTTTAGCTTCTGTAATCATGTTTGTAGCTTGTTTATAGCTTTTTGCATCATCAAAAAAATCCAAAAACAACATCTGTTAAGGAAATAAGCACTCAAAGTGCTTATTTTTGAGTTTTGTAAAAAGTATTTTTTATAAAAGTTTCATATTTTCATTATATAAACATCTGTCAAAAAGAAAAATCACAAAATCATCATTTTTACAAAAGTGATAGCTTCTATTTAAGCCATTTGGCTTATTGCTCAGCTTTCTCAAAAAGCAATTTCATTTTTATAATTTTCATAAGTTCCTGTTCACTTGTAGTATTTCTAGTAATTTTCTTAGATTTTTATCTTTTCATTTAGTATTTATAATAATTAATATTAGTTCTATTAGTTTTAATTGAAAAACCAAAAATAAAATCCTTATGTTTATTTTTAATCACTAGTATCTTTTTATAATTTTTCTAGTTCTTATTAATTATAATGTATTTTTAGAAATTAGTTTCAGAGTTTTTACTGTTCATTTGCTATTATTCTCATTTAATTTAGTTTAAATAATTTTTAATTAATAACTAAGTAAATAATTAGTAAAATAGTGTAATAATAGTTTTTATAAACTTTTTATAATTTTTTGGGTTCCTGTATTAGTTAATTAGTTTTATAAAATATTTCCTAATTTTCTAAGTTAATTTTAGTATTATTAGTAATTTAAATTAGTTAATTAATAAGTAATTAGTAATTAATTAATATTAAATTCAGAAAAAGACAAAAATACATATTTTTAGTTTTTATATCATTTTTAAGTTATTTTAGAGTTTTTAAAAATAAATTTTCATTTTCTTAGTTTTATTTAATATTGTATTATATTTAGTTTAATTTAAATATATTTATAAATATTAAATAGTTTTAATTAATATAAAATAATAAAATAATCAAAAAAATAATTTTCTTTTTTTATAAAATTTTCTTTTTTAAATTTGTAAAAGTTTCATTTTCACCCCCCGGTAGTTTATTTTTGTGTAATTCCCATTTTTCTAGCACGCATTTGCATTTTAGGTTTATCTGATTTCCTGTATTTGTTAATATTGTTTTATAATCTTAATTCCAAGCAATCATTAGTGTAAAATCAATCAAAATCATTATCTGGTTACTATTCCTAAATCACTCATTCCCATAACGTTTCAAAACACAATTTCAATCTCGCTGGGACATAACGACCCGGGGATACACTGTGCTTACACCGGATCATAAATTAATCACTTTCTCTCTCATAGCTTGACTTAGTTGACCAAGAACCCTTGGTTGACTTAGTTGATTGTTTGAGGCATGTCAAATTTTGGCGCCGCTGCCGGGGAGGTTGTTGCGTGTTTTCAAAAACGTTTAGGTTTAGTGGTTTTCAAAACCCTCCTTGTACAAATCACATCACTTTGTAAAAAATTTTTGTAAAAATCTTAATCTTATCAGAAAAAAGTCATTAACACTTTTCTTAAAATGTTAACAACACCAAAAAAATCATAAACAACAAAACAAATCTTGAAGTTAAATTACTTCGATTCTTTAAGATTACAACCTATACAGGTGGAATACGGAGGTTCTGACATTAAATTGCGAACCGAAGAGAGACCCATTCTATCCTCCCGCCACCCTGCGAGTAGTCTTAAAGGAACGATTTCGGTTAACGAATGGATTCCAAAAATAATTCCAAAAGTTTTTTTTCACACACACCCGAAAAGCCAAAAACATTTGTTTTCTTGTTAAATAAATACGTAAAATATTACCACCGCAAATCAAGGCAGAATACAACCCAACTGGGTGTATGACCATTAATAGGTTCCCAAACTAAAGATTAAAACTTGTCATTGTACTCTTGTGAATTGGTGTACCTTTTTTAAAGAAGTCATTCACATTGTGGTTATTGGTTTAAGTTCACTGTTGTTTTGCCTCGGTCTTGTTTTACTTGTGAATATTTTTAGTGCATGCGCACTCGTTCCCAGTCAAGAAGAAATCGTCAAAGGAGCATAGCTGAATTGCTAGCTATTGAAGAAATACCCGTTAAAATGCTTGACGATGACCCACCACCACCACCACCCCCACCCAATTCTGAAATTGGGGAGGCAGCTCCTGATCTCCGAACGATGGAGGAACTATGTCA
>LBNU01023396.1:15088-26272 GCA_014162995.1 Artemisia annua
CCATGGATTAGGAAGCATAACTACAGAAACATCAAAATTCCTTGCATGGTTGGATACATGTTTAGAGAGCATACATACATTGACTTAAAAGCACCCATGAATATTATGTCTAGGCTCTACTACAACTGGATTATGAATGAAAGGTTAAACCCCAGAAAAGACCCTTATAACCCTAAGCGACGTTGTAATTTTGTTAATAAAGTAGAAGGGGTACACATCTTTATAGGGAACTTCACTTATCAATGCGACTTTGTAATCCTAGAAGATGTTAGAGGTATTATAGACCCATATTTAGGAGAAATTGTTCTAGGGCGACCTTTTGTTGAGGCGACTGAGATGCGTTGTGATCATGATAAGGGAATAGTTCGGGTGTGTTTGTTTCAGTAAGATGTTATGGGTCTGAATCTGACTACCACATCTTACTGGTAAGAGATGGTTATAAAGTCTGAATCTGAATGATATAATGTTGTTTGTTTTTTTTTGTTTTTGTTTTTTTTTTTTTATAATTGCCTGAATGGTTTTAAACTTTTAATTATCCTTTTTTTAAGTATATACTAAACTATAGCAATACGATGAATAAGTATCTTAAATGCATTTTTTGAAAATGAAAATCTGGAAAAGATTTCAATCTTGAAATTCAAAAACACATGGTTTCGGTTACGGTTATGACTTTAGCTCATCGGTTTCACGAAATCTCGGATTCTCATCCAGCGAACTCAAAAGATTCAGACAAACACTAGTTGCTAACACAAAAGATTCGGTTTTGAGCCCAAAAATTATTAACACATAATTTTGGATTGCTTTAACTACTTGGCCCATGGATGTTCAAAAAAAAAAGAACTTGGCCCAAAGTACACATCTAACATTCTAACCTAAAAATATCTCTAAACCTAGATATACTCTCTCCTAATCCCACGCCACACAAACAAGTGCAGTCACCTAGCCTCTTTTATCACACACAACATCAAACCAAATGAATTTTTTTGTTTTTACTAGAGATTACAACAAATGATCTTGGTTCTTTTCTTTCTGATCAAAACCGGACCACAATCATATGTGTTCCCTTTTAATTTCGAATCACCAAAGGAACATCCTGAAATCTTGATTTAAGTTTCAAAAACAGAGATTTTGGTATGGGTTTTTCCTAGTTGATGTTTGAATCACCAAAGGTGCATCTAAAGATCGATAATGGGTATTCATAGATTTTTAAAGATCTTTGGGATAAGAGGCGGTCAGACATGCTCACACCCTCTTACTGAGTCAGAGATATTACATCTGACCGTGTCTGACTCGTGATGAAAAACAAACAACAAAAAGGTTTGACCGCGTCTGACCGGTCAGACTCAGATGCGATTCAGACATATTTTGCAAAAACAAACACACCCATGTAACAAACCACAAAATCTCATCACTATCATTCCCATTACAAATACCTATAGTAGGTATTTCAATGGTAAATTTTTGCTTTTTATGTGCATTCATTACTTGCATAACTCTCTAGACTTGCCCACGTATCCTCACAAGCCAAATAACTCAACACTCACACCCTATAAACCCCTGGTATGTCAAGAATAAGATCACAACAACATCATAATAAGTAAATTACCAATCTAACACACTAAACCTACCACAAAACCATAACAAACCCTAAACAAACCCTAATTAGGTCTATGTGCTTACTAAACCCTATATGCTTAGTTAAACTAGTTTGAAAGTGTCCAAGGCTTAAGTATAAGTTACCTTAAGAACATTAGGATACCTTAGGACCCTTAGGCACTAGTACAACCCATTAGAGCTTAGGTATAAGTCCCTTAGGCATAAAACCATAACAAAGTTATAACTTCCTAGAATTAGGTCTAGACTATCTCAGAACATCACCATAGGTCACCACCACTTATTATAAGCCTCTTAGGACCTAGAATTAATTATTAGACACTCATAGGACAATAATATAGGTACAAAACCCTAGTATAAACCCTAATCACCCACTAAACACAAATAGGTCATTTAGGTTACAAAACTAGGTCAAACCTTCCCAAATCTTTCCCATAAGTCACCATCATCTAGTATAAACCCCTTAGGACTTAGGATTAGTCACTAAAAACTCTTAGGAACCTAACCTAGGCACTAAACCTTAGGTAAAACCCTAAACTCACTCTAGGAAAAACTAGGTTAGAAATAGACCTAAACCTTAGAACTAGGTTACTTAAGCACCTCAAACCTTACAACCAAGCACCCTAACACCTCTCCCTAGTTAAGCTAGCATCCTAACACCTTACAAGCACCCACACAAGTAGGTGCATCACCTACTTGTCACCTACTTAACTAAACCACCACTAATCCACCACTAATCACCCTAAACCACCACTAAACAACCACTAATCCACCACTAATCACCCTAAACCACCACTAAACCTCCCAAGCAGCTTACAAGCACCTCTAAGCTAGCAATCAAAGTGGTGCATCACCTCCGTGTCACCCTTTCTTCCCTAACCGCCTCTCTCGGCTCTCCTACACCAAAACCGGCCTATGGCGCCCCCTAGCTACCACCATAGCCCATCCTCATCACCACTAGACTCTCCACGACCACCCCTAGCTCAGCTTACTCACCTCCCCCCTCCTCGACACCTCCTACTTCTTTTCTTGCTCGCTACTCCTTACGCGAGTATAAAACCCCCCTCCCCTCCATTCTTCTTCACACCTTTCTTTCTCTTCTCCACCTCACATTTCTGTAATATAAGACCCTTAGAAGTTGTAGCAAATGAGTAGTGAAGCCTTGAGCCTTGTCGAGTTGTGGTTTGAGCCGAGAAGAGCCCTGGAAAACCCTAAACCCTCGTTAAACCCTAAACTAACCAAGTAAGCTTTAAATTTTGTCCTATTAGCTTTAGTTTAGTCTTAGGATAGTATTAGGATGCCTTAGATCCCCTAGGAACCCTTGCATGAGCCTTGAACCATTTCATTTACTAGTTTACTTTTTAAAACCCTAATTAGAGTCGAATTGCCTTTTACGTGCTATAAGCCCTTTACATAAGCTAAAATCTGACTTAGGAAACTTAGATAAGCTAAAATTAGTTAAACATAAGCTAGGAAACCTTTTTGTTTCATAAAAATATAGTTTGCATGGAATTAGGACTAGTTTTGCAAAGTTTTCCATGCATAGGGGTATATATGGTAATTTCTGAAAATATAGAGTCTAGGGACTATTTTTGACATTTCTTAGAAGTTATAAGTATAAGGACCCTTTTTGCAAAGTTATAAAACCCTAGGATAAAAAGTTAAAAAGTTATAAACTTAAAAGGACTAGTTTTGTAAAAGTTATAAAGATAAGGGTATAAAGGGTAAATATAGACAACTTATAAGTCCAAGGGTCATTTCTATCATTTTTCTAAAATATATAAGTATAGGGAGTAATAGTGTTAAGTCTAGATAGTTATAAACCTAAGTATTATAAGTATTATAAGTCTAGGGTAGATTTTGTAAATACACAAAACTTAAGGGTATAAAGTAAACTATTTCATATATATAGCAAACCTATTTTAAAGTTAAAAGCATAACATAATACTAGGGAGCTTTATGTTAGGAGTGCTATGTGGATATTTCGTTTTGACGAGTTTGTTGGGTTTACGATTTAAAGTGCCCTGGCTCCTCAAACGATTATTGCATATACTTCTGAATTATGATGGCCCGAACGGTGTTATGTTATAACTAAACCCTAATAACAACATGACTCAATAGTAAGGAGCTTCATGTGAGGAGTATTAACTTCTGAATTATGATGGCCCGAACGGTATTATGTTGATAACATAATATAATAGTAGGGAGCTTCATGTGAGGAGTCTTATACTTCTGAATTGTGATGGCCTGAACGGTGTTATGTTATATCTAAAACTCTAAAAAACCCTAAGAATAATTACTTAAGAAACATAAACTAAAACAACTAAAGCTTGACATACATCCACAACAACAACATCTTCATCAGGATACATGAGTAAGGCAGTCTAGTTTCCGAATCACTCATTACACTAGTTAGAATTCCCTAAGCCCAGGTGAGTTTTCATAGCCTCACACCTTTTAAATGCTTTCTAAATGTTTTACAAACCCTGTGAGGGGGATACTTGCTACTTGCTTTACTTAAAACCGAATACAAGTCTTTTTCTTTTGTTGTTGCACGAGTAAACAAACTGCCACCACTACATAACCAAAATTCNGTTTGTTTAATAGTAGGTGTGTAATAAAACTAAGAGAAATATTTGTTAGGGCGATTTGAGTGCCAAATTTAAAATTTTTTGCAACATTTAGGAGTAAAACTTTAGTCTTAATAAGCGTCTCATGGATAGGAATTGTATGACTAGCACGAAAAACCGTATCACTAAAAAATTTCCACCCCAAATATGTGAGGTTCTGATGTAGGTTTTACTGACCAGGTTTTAATATTTATATTAGTCTCGTTTACCTAATTAAGGTCTACCTTTATGCACTAACAGACCGTGTATCCAATCGTGTGTGGTATAGCTAGTTGGTAAAGCCGAGGTCGTCCCAAGAGCTAAGTGTGTGGAAATTATCTGAGTTCGTGTCATGTTTAAACGGGGGGGTTTTATGATTGAAAGATTAATTAAGCTAATAAAAGTAAATGACAAGACAAGTAAATTAAATAGAAGAAAATCAATAAGAGAGAAGTAGTGTTAACCTAATTACTACTCTTGTTATCATTTTGACTAGTTTTCTTAATGGTGCATCCTATCATATCGTCTGGAGATTTAATTCATTTCGGATCAGAGGGTTAAATCACCTACGTCTATCTTACAGCTTGTCCTATCAAAAACTATTGTAAAGCCTTGGGTTCATCGGTACGAAAATGCAAGAGTCATTAAGTGCCTCTACTAACATAGACAAGTCTAACGAATGTGGCATGATCAGATCTTACACCCCTTTAAATCCGTTAAGTGTCTAGCATCGGTAGGTGGTCCTAGGGTTAATTCGCACGTGTATGGTGATATTGCTATCACCAAGTCACATCCCTAGCGACTTGCTTCCTAGAGTTAATTCCCCAAGTCTCTAGGAAACAACCAATGCTAATCACTACGAGAACTAGAGTGTCCCAAGCCTCGCCATGAAAGTATACAAACAATAGCTAATAGATGCGTAGAAAACTAAATCAAAACAATAACAATTTCATAACTAGGCTAACACCAAGAGGTGTTTAGCCACTCGTATTCATAGTTGCAGTAAAACAAGTTTGAATTAATACAAAAGTAAACATGAATCAAATACAAAACAAAGGAATGGATAAACTTATGATTGGTGTGTGAATCCTCCCTAGGAAATGACATCTATGAGGCTAGAACTTCGTTCCTCCTACTCTCTGAGTTTCTCCCAACTTCTGTGTGGTGAAAAGTGAATGAATAAACTCGGATTTAGGGCTGGTATTTATAGGCCCAACTTTGTTACGGCGTAGCTGATAAGATTGTTATGCTGTAACCTTTGTACATATGTGTTACGCCGTAGCTTGATCAAGTGCTACGGGCGTAATATCTTGATAAGAGTCTTCGTACGGCGTAGCTACTAGGGTTGCTACGCCGTAACTTCTGCCTTGGCCTTGTTAGTTCCTCTCGACCTCAAATTGGGGCTTACGTCGTAGCAGGAGAGTTGATTACTCCGTAGAGCCCTTTAGTGGATCATTACGTCGTAGCCATATGACTGGCTACGCCGTAACCTTCATAAATTCTTCCTTACGGCGTAAGTTGATGTCTCTTTACGCCGTAATCTTCATAAGGTCTTGCTACGGCGTAGTTGGATGACACTCTAAGCCGTAGTACGTGCAGAATACATAATTTCCACATATTTGCTTCAAAGTCCTTCCATTTCTGCGTATGTTCGTTCTTTTGCTCATCTTTACCCTAAAACCAAAATAGGAAGAAATAAGAGTATATATTCTTCATACAAATAGAAAAGATGAGCATTTTAGGGGGAAATTAACACTTAAATCATGGGTAAATTTGATGTCAACAAATATCCCCCCACTTAAACTCTACTTGCCCTCAAGTAGACCTTATTAGAATAATTCTCAAAAAGATATCCCCCATGAATTAGGAGAATATGAATTTAAAAACTTCCTATGCTAGAATATATCAAAGCCGAACACCTCACAAAATTGGAACAAAACACTCACATCTCTCTCCTAATCTAAGTGTTAATTTCGGGGTGATCACTCAACGCACAGTCATAGAATGTATTCTATCATAGGCTTGGCAGTTACACAAATCTCTACCACTAGAGCTAAGGTCGAAACAATTCTTAAAGGCAATATTGGGTGAACACATATAAGGCTTTTTGGGTGTAGCGTTGTTACTAACATACTACGACAAAGGCGACAAAGGCAATGGTACATGACCGGAATGCCGGGCAAGACACCAGTGACTGCTCAAATCCCTCACCTAAGCATGATTCACAACTAAAGGGTAGGATAAGACATGGGATGCACAATAATGGTGTAAAATGAAAAAGAAAGCAAATAGTCTTAGCCTATAACTGAGTTGCTACCACTTGTCGTTCATCCAAAGTCCAAGTTTCAAAACGCAAGAATTGGATCATGTAGCAAGTGTGTGCCATTAGAGGACGTCATGATGGGCACCTCACTTGGTCTTCATGTTGGTGATTAAGAACCAACAACTTAATTCTTCAAATATGACCGAAGTGGCCTCTTTGATACTAATTCCTTCGAAGCTCTTATTACGGTGCTATACAAGGTTGCACCAATGATAACATATCTACATACGGAAATTCACGTTTTTTTATATATCAAAACAATATACATATCCCCCCACTTGGGATAAACAATACATTTACAATACTGGGTTTTCTCATGATCTTCAATGATTTGTCTTCAACGTAGGTGTGATTCTTGAATCTCTTGACTTGGACCTCAAACTAGAACAAGTGGCAACTTCCCAACCATAAACTAAGACTACACGGTAGGCTAAGGTGTACAGGTGTATCGAAACAATATAATTGATAAGAAACGAAAGAATAGGCTCAAAAGGGTGTATCTAGGGGTATCTTGCACTAAAGGTGAGTGCAACAAAGGGTTTAACACGGGGGTCGAATAGTTAATGTGACAAATCGATAAACACACACATAAAGGTTATTTGGGTGATAATCCTAAAATATTGCCTTCTTAAAAAGTTTCTTCCAAATGTATCAAGAAATCCCAATACACTACTCGTAAATGGTTTCAAAATGATGTAAAAGCCAAGTTCTAAAGTTTACAAACTACCGACACACTCATAATTTTGGTGGATTTGGGGTAAAACAGGGGAAACTGAAATAGGCTAAACCTCACCATGATATTAAGGGTTAATGTGCTCGGCTAAGGTCCATTCTAGTTAGGTTCGGAAAAGCATGTCAAAAGTTTTAAAAGTGGCATAATTTTTCAAAATAAACTATAAAAATGGGGCAAGATAAAGTTCAAGTATATAATTCTATTCCCGTCCCCCCACTTGAGTTGTACAAAGGCCCTTTTGTACATAATTTAAAAATAAAGAGGAAAAGTAGAATTAGAACGAGAACTTCCCTGAAATTCGCTCTTGAAAATGGTAGAAGGATCATGTTGAAAAACGTGCCTTCACTTTGCCTAAAGAGCAAACTTCAATTCCCTGGAATCACACAACTACCAAAAGCATAAAAAAGAAAAATAAAAGGAAAAGAAAAACCTAACTCACTTTCGTAGGAATCACGGTTGCATTTAGCGTATGCAACAAGCCTTTTAAACCACTTGTTGTCCCAAGTGGACGAGTGAAGTCTCGTGAGGGTTTACAGGGAACACACCCACAAAGTTCATTTAAAAAAAATACAAGTTTAAATAATGTTTTGTAAAAAATAAAAAGCATTTTTAAGGTTTCTGAAGGTAGCTACGGCGTAGCTGAAATGGAGTGCTACGCCGTAGTTGCTGATTTTAATCCGAGTGAGACCTGATGGTTGCTACGGCGTAGCCAGTGAAGGAGCTATGCCGTAGCAAAGGTCTGGAGCATTTTTCTTGGTGCAAAAGTCCAANGTAAAAAATAAAAAGCATTTTTAAGGTTTCTGAAGGTAGCTACGGCGTAGCTGAAATGGAGTGCTACGCCGTAGTTGCTGATTTTAATCCGAGTGAGACCTGATGGTTGCTACGGCGTAGCCAGTGAAGGAGCTATGCCGTAGCAAAGGTCTGGAGCATTTTTCTTGGTGCAAAAGTCCAAAAATTAGTTCCCCATCACAATGCCTCCTTTAGTACCTGTAAATTATTAGTCAAAACATACTAAACCAACAAAATAAAGAAAAAAATAAAAAAATAAAAAGGAAAATGATAATTCGGGTTGTCTCCTGAAAGAGCACTTTTGTTTATTATCGAGTCTTTAATTTAGACTCACTGCCACGCCCC
Source organism: Artemisia annua (assembly GCA_014162995.1). Taxonomy (NCBI): domain Eukaryota; kingdom Viridiplantae; phylum Streptophyta; class Magnoliopsida; order Asterales; family Asteraceae; genus Artemisia; species Artemisia annua. The sequence goes on from LBNU01023396.1 coordinate 23,502, forward strand.
TTCAAGTAGGATATAGGGCATTCTTGCCCTTGTTCTTGTTCCATGGAGTTGGTGAGTGGTTCCAAACATTAGGAGCGATATATGGCGTCATGCTATACCGATCTTCAACCAAGAAGTTAGCTTTGACCCATTCGTCATGATGTTGCATCTCCATTTGCTTGTTTAGTGGTTTATCTCCGAGCTTCACCTTTACCCAATTGTCAAACGATATACCATGGTAACCTACTTGATTTCTCTTGTCTGCGTTAAAACATGCCCATTCGTTCCGTTTGGCCAGATTTAGTTTGGGCATTCTTCCTCCATCACATTCTTCTTTGCAAGGGTCACATGTAGGACAAGCTTGGGTTGTTCCTCTATATGTAATAATGGCGGGCGTACAATGGTGAACGGTTCATTCTACCTTTTCGTTCAAATTTGCATTCATGAAATGGACTTGAAACCATGTTTTGTTGATAATACGTTCATCTTCAAAACACCACCAAACCCTCGCTTCCTTCTTTAGTCTCCTAATTCTAAACATTCCCCCTCCATTACAATTGTCGACAATGGGATCACACGTGGGAAGGGTTATTTTTGACCCGTTGACTATGGTTGTTGATGGTTCAGAACAGTGAAGTTTCGCTGCAACAGTCACCGGTCCTCCTTCTTTATCTCCCGTTTCCAATCGCTCATCTTCTTCATCAGTATCATCCCAAAAAGCTTCGTCATCGGGATATGAGTTGACTTCTTGCTCATATTTAGAGCACAATGGGGTTGTATCAAAGAACACATCATCGGAGTTTTGAAGTATTGGTGAGATTTCTTCTCCTATTTGATCGGCCTTGCATGAGCTTGCTTCCTCTTTATTTAAAATTGAGAAAACCATTCCCATATTAAACACAACCGTTTCATCGTATACTCCAAACGATATCTCTTTCTTAAACACGTCTATTTTGGTGTGTGCAGTGGCGAGAAACGGTCTTCCCAGAATAAGGTCCTTCTTAGGAAAGTTAGCCATATCAATAACTAGAAAATCCGCAGGGAATAAAAATTTGTTGATCTTAAGGATGACATTATCAACTATCCCGATAGGGCTCGTTTTAGTAGTGTGATGCGTGGTTTTGTAAACTTACAATAGGTTTTACCTCTCGAGGAATCTCAAGAAGCTTACAACCCCACCAGGCAGTGTACCTGACCGATGTAGTATAGGATAGTGGTAAGTACGGGGGATTGATCCTTCTCTCACAGGGAATAGTGTTCGTTAGGATAGAAAAACTACTCTAATAGGTCTAAGGGTGGAAGGAAGATTCTTTTTGTATTTTTATATTTTATGGAAAGCAAGTAAAATATCGATTTTGGAAGAAGGGCGGAATTAGTTGCTAGTCAACTAACCCAAGTTTACTACTTATGCAAATTAAAATAAATAAAAATCTAAACTATTGTGGTTGTGAAAACAATATGGAGAAAGTTGTGTTTACTTAGATTTCATTACTCCCTAACTATCTTTTACCGGTTAATTGATATGTATGTTACTTGTGTGGATGAAGGGTGTATTCCTAATAACTCATGGAGTGGCATACATATCTCTCCAATTCTATGAGCTCTTATCTCGCCCTATGCCATGCACGGCACAACCATAGGGGTTGTAAACAGTGGCTCATGCGTTAAATACTACCTTAATAGCCTAGTATGCCTTGGCTACATGTTTCCCAAGACGTTCAAGCACGTTACCATAAAGGAGGTTGGCCAGTTTTCTTGAGCCTAACATTGATGGAACAATCATCCCAACAAACAACAACACACACCAATCAACCAATAATTAATAGTTAGGTTTCATTAGATCTAAGCAAACACAAGAAGAATTTAGCTACACATGTTAATTAAAAGACAAGCAAAAGATATAATCGACCAACACATAGACATATTGATTGAATTGAAGTGAAGACTTATCTTTAATTAAGCATGAGGGTTCCAAGGGTTGGAAACCCTAAAAAGTATAGGAAATTCGACTTTAGGGTTTGCCCTAAAAGATCTCCACAAAGTTCCACACTAATGAATGAAAATTAGAAAACTATATATAGATTTTACACTCTGACGGCGTCAGGTTATAAGGGCTGACGCCGTCAGCTCGCCGCCAATAAGTTTCTCGGATGGCCTAGATCCACTTCTGACGCTGTCACCTTATAAAACCTTCTGGGTCGTCACTCTTTAACTTTACTCCTGACAGCCTACAATTCCTAACACCTGACGGCGTCAGGTGTTAATTCCTCTGGCCCGTCATTTGAAAATTCGATTTCACTCTTTTGTCAAGACTTTCTGACAGCGTCACCTTGTGACTTCTGACGCCGTCAGGTTATAAATCACCATCTTTTGAGACTTTGTCGTTTTCTTCACTTTTATGCTCCAAAAACGTCCGAATATGCATGTTTTCCAGAATTCCTCTCAAAAGTACCTAAAATGACAAAAGAAACGATTTAGGGCAATATTTGATCACATTTATACGAATTAGGGCTTAAATGACCCCCTAAAAGCGTAACACTTTTCGTCTCATCAAATACCCTTACACTTGAGATTTGCTTGTCCTCAAGCAAATGAGCTTTTATTCTAATAAAAAATATGAGTTAGGGGTCATTTAACACGAATATAAAAGTAATTACAACAAATAGTCATTCGACCCTAATCATAATATGCACGGAAATCATACACTAGCACCTCACAAATAGTGTTTGGATTCTCACATCTCTCAAATGTCATAAAGTATATATCTCATAAATGGAAACGGAAAATAACAC
>LBNU01023397.1:40602-56430 GCA_014162995.1 Artemisia annua
CTCCCCATGGATACTTTTTATGATCCTAACCCACAATGACCCCCCCTCCCTTTTAAATCTCCACCACCATTTCCCTAAAAGAGCTAAATTTTTTCCCCGTAATGACCCAATATTTAACCCCCCCTCCCCACGTGAGGCTAGTAACGTATCCCATTTGACCCATGCTAGTTTTTTGCATTCCCCCACCCCTCCCCAAAAGAAATTCTTTCTCACTCTCTCTAGTTGTTTAATGACACTCAAAGGCACACGAAACATCGAAAAGAAATACAGCGGTAAGCTTCCTAGAACTGACTTAACCAATGTTAAACGCCCCCCGAACGACAACGTTTTAGCTTTCCACTCGGTCAACCTCTTTTTGAATTTCCCGACCACACCATTCCAAGCACCCACTTTCCTCATATTTTCACCAATCGGTAACCCCAAGTAAGTAAATGGAAAATCTCCAATTCCACATTTCATCCATGTAGCCATGTCACTCAATTCCGACTCACTAACTCCAACTCCGTATAACTTACTTTTATTATAGTTCACCCGAAGCCCCGATACCTCTTCAAAGCACTTAAGAATGCACATTAAAGTTTTTGCATTGTCTCTATTCCATTCCCCAAAAAAGATAGTATCATCCGCATATTGAAGATGAGACACCACCACATTATTCCTCCCTATTTTTACACCCCTAAAAATCCCCTTTTCCACCGCTTCATTAACAACCGCATTAAGCCCTTCCGCTGCTAGAATAAATAAAAAAGGGGAAAGAGGATCACCTTGTCTAACCCCCCGCTCCAGTCTAAACTCTTCTGTTGGAGATCCGTTGACTAGAATTGACATCGAAGATGATTTTAGACAAGTTTCCACCCATTTACACCATTTAGTACCAAAACCCATTTTTCCCATTATATCAAGAAGGAATCTCCAATTTAAACTATCATAAGCTTTCTCGAAATCGACCTTGAAGATTAATCCTTTAGTTCTATTTTTCTTCATATAATGGACCGTTTCATTTGCTATTAAGACACCGCCAAGAATGAATCTTCCCTTAATAAAAGCATTTTGAACGCCGCCAACCACGTTTCCCACAACTCTTTTAACTCTTTCTGCCAAAACCTTCGCAATGATCTTGTAATAGCAACCTATAAGACTTATGGGACGGAAATCCCCAAGACCAACAGGATCTGTAACTTTTGGAATTAAGGTCACGAATGATGCACTACACCGTTCGTCCTTGTGGTATGCGTTGACCGCAGCCGTTGGTCCTTTGACCAAAAAAATTGCACCACTCGGCCTTAAGTCAGAAACGTTATGCGCCGTTTGTCCCTCCATCCAACTGGGCCCACTAAATCCCACTAACGCTCGTTAAGTACCTACACTTGATACCCACGTGAGGGTATATTCGTCTTTTCGTACAACCCTTTTTTATAAGCTTTTTTTTTTTTTTTTTTTTTTTTAAATCCATTTAATATTAACTCATTTATTTAGCATCTCATCTTCAAACATTTATCCCCAATTTCCAATCTTCAAATCTCCATCTTCGATTTCAATTATTTATCTTCAAACTTTTTGATGGTTGGAATTGTGCCTATCAAGACCCAAAATCAAAACCCACAACACTAACACATCATTTTAACCCATACGAATTATCATAAACACCAAAATCATCACATAAAAACTCATTGATAACTCGGTCCAGTTTATCACATATTTCTAAACCATACTTTCTTTTACTTTCATGGTGGGTTACGGTGGTAGTTGTGGTGGTGACGTGTAAGTTAGGTGGCCATGACAGTCTCGGCCAGATCTGGGTGACATGTGACGGTAAGGGTTCAGATGCGGCAAGGGTGATTGGGACGAGATGATTATGGTGGTGGCAATGAAGAAGAAAGTGGGGGAATGTGATTAATGAGTCGGAGGGAATGGGTTATGTAGTAAAATGGTGTATAGTGTTGCAGGCTGCAGAGATAGGTGTTAATTTTTCCCAAAGAAGATGAAATACAAAGATTTAATATTTAAAAGAAAATATAATAATAAGTTGTATATAAATAGACACAATATTTGAAAGGAATACTGATTATTTATGGGTTTTGATTTTTGAGTGGAGCAGATGAACATAGGATCTAGAAATGGGTTTTGTGTTTGGTGATGATTTTTGGTGACAAGATAATGATGATAACTGGTGGTATTGACAAGATGAAGATAGTGGTGATGGTACCTAGATGATGATGCCAGTCGTGATGTTAGTGTGATTGTAAATACTGGGGTGAATGAAGATGAATTGAGTGAGGAAGAAGACAGTGGGAAAACGACCAAAATACCCTCACGTGGGTATCAAGTGGAGAAACTTAACGAGTGTTAGTGGGATTTAGTGGGCCCAGTTGGATGGAGGGACAAACGGTGCATAACGTTTCTGACTTAAGGCTGAGTGGTGCAATTTTTTTGGTCAAAGGACCAACGGCTGCGGTCAACGCATACCACAAGGACGAACGGTGTAGTTTACTCTTTATATTTTCAGCAACTTAATACTTGATACTAATTCACATTTCATTGCTTGTAAGTTTGTCATGAGAGGGCCCAAAAGAATGTAAAATTTAAAACACAAATTGTGAGAAGGCGAGACTATTTATAAGAAATGCAATATCTAACTATCTTATAATGCACAAAGGCCTACTATTATTAGAATACTTAAAATTAAGCCTTACACATTTCAATGCTAAAAGTACAAGTGATTCAACACAATTAGACATTTAATATCATACTACTTATAGAAATTCCTCTCATATTTAATTCTAACATCCAATTAATACTAACATTAAATACAATAAATAAAACATTATGTACATTAAATACAATTAATTAACTGGTCAATAAATACAATTAGAGTTGAGTTATTTAAAAAACCAAACATTCCTCACATACCAAGGGACTGATTCCCACCATCCATCTAAAAAGAAATCAATGGTTGAGATTAAAAACATTTAATATTTCACCCATTTTTTATAATTTAATTATCTCTTAAACCGTTAATCGTTAAGCGAAAATAATTATACCATCGCGATGAGCATTTAATTATCTTTTATAGATATGCATTGTGATATACTTTTGACAAAAAAATTTTTTTTCGTTTTTTTCACGTTTTTTTTCGTGGCCGAAAAATATCATATGTGATATATCATATATGATATTACATATCATATATGATATATCATATATGATATTGCATATCATATATGATATGTAATATCATATATGATATATCATATGTGATTTTTTCGGCCACGAAAAAAAACGTGAAAAAAACGAAATTTTTTTTTTGTCGAAAGTATATCACAATGCATATCTATAGAAAGATAATTAAATGCTCGTCGTAACGATATATTTTTTTTCGCTTAACGATTAACGGATTGAAAGATATTAATATTTGAAAAAAAAGGATAAAAGTGGGTTTTTAAAATTGTTAGGATTAATCTCATCCATTAGATCAAATAAAGATGGAGGGAAGATGAATGGTGGAGATTAGTCTCTTGGTATGTAAAAAATATTTGGTCCTCAAATGATCTTATATCTAAATTAATGCACTTATTAAAACACCCCCTACATAAGAAATACAAATTATCAAGCATATTGTACAACAAACTTAAACACAATTCCCGCATTAAATGTCACTAATACAAATAATAAAGCACATTATACAAATATTCAAGCCCGAACGAGCAACGGGCCAAATGGGCTCGAGCCCGAACGGGCACGGGCCAAACGGGCTCGAGCCTGAACGGACACGAGCCAACGGGCTCGAGCCCGAACGGACACGAGCTAAACGAAAATTTTGATATCCATAAATTTATTGTCAAAAAGAACATAATAAACTAAAATACATGATTTACCGGAAAATTTTATTTCAGGGTACCCGCAGCTGCAACGCGCGGGAACCCTGCTAGTATATTATAATACTTGATACTAATACACATGAAATGCAAGATGTATTATAATTATGGGCTTAATTTTAGAGGGGCCAACACCTTCCCTAATCCATTAATAATTCCATCCATGACGTCCACGTATCTATTGATAGGAAATTTGTATTATTCTCGTTAGGCAGTTTTCATTAAAGTTAACCATTTCCTTTTGCTGCCGGTGTTAAACACGGGTTATGAACTAGTATTGAGGTGAAGCTAGTAAGGTTACTAGTTGTTGTTTAGCCACCTCCAATTATCACACTTTGTTAAGTAATTATTGAACCCATAAGTTATTTTTTTAATAGTTTTTCGGTTAGCACTCTTTATTCACATTCATATATTAAAAATTCAAAAATAATAACTTAAATAACATTATATTATGGTGTGAAGGTATGGTCTATTAAATAAATTTGTTTCTTGTGTGATATATAGTAATAAAATTAAAAATTTTATTGTTAAGTTCGGCCCTCTCAACTTAAATCCTATCATCGCCCCTGAACGAGTATAAATATCAATGCATGGTTCACATAATTTTGTACAAACACAAATGTACTCAATGCTTTTCATCTTAGTCTCCCTTTTTTCTTTCTTGTACATCTTTTCAAACAAATGGTTTAACCGAAGATCGGGCAGCTCCGCCCGATTACCGCCTGGCCCATACCCGATTCCGATCATTGGAAGCATGTTTAAACTTGGAAACAAACCACACCACTCGCTTGCCGCCCTTTCTGAAACTTATGGACCGTTAATGTCCCTTAAAATCGGTAGCATCACCACAATTGTTGTTTCATCCCGTGAAATCGTGCAGGAGGTTTTTTCAAAACATGACATGTCTTTCTCTAGTAGAACTGTCCCGTACAGTGTCAACTGTTACACACAAAACCAAACAAAAAACTCTGTAATTTGGTTACCGGTAGGGGATAAATGGCGAATTATGAGAAAAGTATTGAAAGAACAGTTATTTTCCATACGACAACTTGATGCTAGCAAGGAATTACGCAAGAAAAAGGTTCAGGAGCTTCTTAACTACGTCCAAGATTGCTGTACGAATCGAAAAGCGGTAAACATTAATCACACTGCAGCTACAGCAACTCTTAACGTTCTATCGAACTACATTTTTTCCGCTGATATAGCTCATTATGATTCGACTTCAACCGAGATGCCATTTAGAGATATCATATTGGAAATAATGAAACTTGGTGGAACACCTAATCTAGCCGATTTCTTTCCTGTATTTCGTCATCTAGATCCAAACGGGTTAGTGAAGAAATTAACCCCTCTTAACCAGAAGCTGATGGCGATATTTGAAAAACATATCAATAATAAATTGGAGGAAAGAGCTAAACGGTCAGCTGATGCACCTTCCTCAACCAATGATCTTACGGATTTGCTATTGGCCAATATCCAAAACGAGATACCATCAATTAGTCTTGATGACATGCCAATATTGCTCTCTGTAAGACATCTTTTTCTATACTCCAATGATCTATTTTTTTGTCAATAATATATTATGAATTTGGATATATTACATAAAAGCACACGGTAAGGTAAGCCATAGGGGGCATCAAAAGGCTAGGTTCATGTTACATTTGGATAATTTGAAATAGTGCAAGATCATTTTTTAATGAGTTTTTAAAAATATTGAAATTGAAGCTTTAACTTTGACTATGGCGGATGGCATGAATTCCTTTTTTTGGGTGGAGAAGAAACGATTTATCAGGCGGCTGCATGCATGGCTACCTAATAATGCTTGGTGGGCCAAGTTAGTTAAATAAGTAAATGGACTTTTATATGTGCAAATTTTATTTTATTTAACACTAAAATTATTGACATTAAAATTTTAGTGTTTTAACTTTTAAGTTCGCAACATGTGCCTCAATTTATTTCACCTTTACTTTTTTATTTATTTTTAATTTATTTTTTCAATTTGGACCTTAATTAATACTTGATGCAAAAATGTAAATGAAGTGATTTTAAATGGATTTTCATTGATATAACATAAATATAAATACTTAAATTTAAAGTTTGAAATACCCTTTACCCAAAAAACTGAACTCGTTGGCTCCACGTCCACCGAAAGTTGGTAACCTTCTTCACCGTTGGTTCCCGTAACCAAACCTTTATGTTGGAATAGAAATATTTCAAAAATTAAAATTGTACACTTATTTTGAGACAAAGTGAGTAATTTTCAAAGTGTGGTTATGAACATAATTTTATAAACTTCATACAATAGCAAGTGAAACACATAGCATTTGTTTTGCACCCTCTAACATAATTTTGTGCCAATTAATTTTATGAGTACTAGAAGTAATTTTTCAGTAAATGTTGACTATCAGAAGATAATTGATATTTTTTCTTTGAAAAATGCATGATGGCAACAATAAGGGATATATGTTAAGCTTGTAAATCGGATTTTATCTTCTCATACTGTAACATTCTATTTGTTAAATAAAAGTCGGCGTAGGGATAAGACGTCTAGATTGATTATATGCTCCAAACTACCAAAAAGCAATGTGTAAATCTTTTACAAGGGGCATGTTTTAGTCGGCTTGCCCGGGGCATCAAACAACTCAGGACCGGCCCTGGTCTGCACCAACCGAAGTTGTACGTTTTTCTTTTTTTTAATGGGTTTGTGCTTGTGTCTTGTGATTGTGTTTGAGTTTGTGTTTTCGTTGTTTTTTTTGTTGTTGCATCAGGTTTGGCGCCAAACCAATGGAGGTGAAGATGGTTTTTAATTTTTTTTTTTTCATTTTGTACCTTGTTGTTATGCATGTTTACATTGTTAGTTCCTTTTACTGTTTTTCTTACGCTGAGTCCCTATTATGTTTACACCGTTAGTACTTGTCATGTTTGCACTGTTAGTCCCTAAGTTATTTTTCTTATATTTTTTTCAATTTTATATTTTTAATGCATCCTTATTTTTTATTTAATGAAATGTGTTGTTTTATTTGAATATATATATATATATATATATATATATATATATATNCCAAAACGAGATACCATCAATTAGTCTTGATGACATGCCAATATTGCTCTCTGTAAGACATCTTTTTCTATACTCCAATGATCTATTTTTTTGTCAATAATATATTATGAATTTGGATATATTACATAAAAGCACACGGTAAGGTAAGCCATAGGGGGCATCAAAAGGCTAGGTTCATGTTACATTTGGATAATTTGAAATAGTGCAAGATCATTTTTTAACGAGTTTTTAAAAATATTGAAATTGAAGCTTTAACTTTGACTATGGCGGATGGCATGAATTCCTTTTTTTGGGTGGAGAAGAAACGATTTATCAGGCGGCTGCATGCATGGCTACCTAATAATGCTTGGTGGGCCAAGTTAGTTAAATAAGTAAATGGACTTTTATATGTGCAAATTTTATTTTATTTAACACTAAAATTATTGACATTAAAATTTTAGTGTTTTAACTTTTAAGTTCGCAACATGTGCCTCAATTTATTTCACCTTTACTTATTTATTTATTTTTTTTAATTTATTTTTTCAATTTGGACCTTAATTAATACTTGATGCAAAAATGTAAATGAAGTGATTTTAAATGGATTTTCATTGGTATAACATAAATATAAATACTTAAATTTAAAGTTTGAAATACCCTTTACCCAAAAATGTTGGAATAGAAATATTTCAAAAATTAAAATTGTACACTTATTTTGAGACGAAGTGAGTAATTTTCAAAGTGTGGTTATGAACATAATTTTATAAACTTCATACAATAGCAAGCGAAANCTTAGTTGCTGGTTGTCCCTTGCTTGAGTCTCTAAAATTGGATCGTTGTAGTACAAACGAAATGAGACTATGGGATATTGCAATGCTTAGGAATTCGAAGACGTTAAATTTGTCATTTGGTATTTGGAACCATCATATGACAATAACAACTTCGAATATCTTTCAGTTGTCAAATGTTCCTAAACTTAAGACCCTTACCTTGGATTTTCAAGACTGCAATGTAAGACCTATTCTTCTCGTTTTCACTTCAACTTACATATAATGTTAACGTAATTTCTAACATTGATGCAATGTTATCATTGAAACTAAAGGAAATTCGTCCTTTTATAATGTAGTTGTTGGAAGAAGGTACCTCCTGGATGAGTGTCCGTGTGGCCTTTCTATCCCTCAAGTGTCCTGAGATATATGGGGTCGATTTTGGGAGTAATCAATGGTTGCATTGATCGTTAAAATGATTCGTGGGTCTCCAAATATGCAAAGGCTAGTAACCAGGGTAATTGGAATGCATATGTATGAAAGACGTCATATTAAATTCCAATGGTTTTGCATATGAATATTTCTCTCATTTTAAGGCCTTATACACGCCTACTTATGTACCTGTGGAGATTGATTCATTTGATGTACGCATCAACAGAATGACCACGGGCCAGCTTCAAACCGTGGTGTTTCGTTCTTTCCCTACAACGGAGAATGAAATAGCCATAATACGGCTGATACTTGCATGTTCCCCCTTCTTGAAGAACATTTAGCGAGTAAATTTATTGTCAAAAAGAACATAATAAACTAAAATACATGAATTACCGGAAAATTTTATTTCATGGTACCTGCAGCTGCAACGCGCGGGAACCCTGCTAGTATATTATAATACTTGATACTAATACACATGAAATGCAAGATATATTATAATTATGGGCTTAATTTTAGAGTGGCCAACACCTTTCCTAATCCATTAATAATTCCATCCATGACGTCCACGTATCTATTGACAGGAAATTTGTATTATTCTCGTTAGGCAGTTTTCATTAAAGTTAACCATTTCCTTTTGCTGCCGGTGTTAAACACGGGTTATGAACTAGTATTGAGGTGAAGCTCGTAAGGTTACTGGTTGTTCTTTAGCCACCTCCAATTATCACACTTTGTTAAGTAATTATTGAACCCATAAGTTATTTTTTTAATAGTTTTTCGGTTAGCACTCTTTATTCACATTCATATATTAAAAATTCAAAAATAATAACTTAAATAACATTTTATCATGGTGTGAAGGTATGGTCTATTAAATAAATTTGTTTCTTGTGTGATATATAGTAATAAAATTATAAATTTTATTGTTAAGTTCGGCCCTCTCAACTTAAATCCTATCATCGCCCCTGAACCAGTATAAATATCAATGCATGGTTCACATAATTTTGTACAAACACAAATGTACTCAATGCTTTTCATCTTAGTCTCCCTTTTTTCGTTCTTGTACATCTTTTCAAACAAATGGTTTAACCAAAGATCGGGCAGCTCCGCCCGACACAGTTTCAATTTGGTTATGTTGTTTTTTCAGACGATTATGACATTTGGATTATTTTCGTATCCTTTCGATTTTAAAAGGTAAGGAAATTAAAGCTATGAAAAGTGAAAAAGCTTTATACCAGATGTGGCAATTCTTTTCGACGCAACCGGAAACTAACACGACAGAAAGATAAATAAGTTTGGGTTAAAATAAACGAGTTTACGTAAAATCCAAGTCAACCCCATCTAACACTTTTATCTATGTCTATGCTACTACTTTCGTCTTAAAATAACTGTCATGTTTGATTTCTGGAGTCCTTTTTATTCAACTTTGACCGTAAATACTTTTATTTATGTTATATATTACTTAATGCAAAATATATGAATAAATTGAATTTCAAATGTGTTTTAATTATATCAAGTATTATGTAATATAAATAAAAATTTAAGTTTAAAGTTAAACAAAAAAGACTTCAAAAAGTCAAACTTGACACTTATTTGGGACGGACGAAGTATATACTAGAAGAGTACCCGTGCATACCAACAAGATTTTATCGCGGCACATAATAATGATTGTGATATTTTGGTTAGGTGTTTTGTATATCATTTATTCATACAACGTAGAAAATCAAAATATAACCGTAAATTATTGTAACATATAAAATTTCATTGCTATGTACGGGTAACAGTTTAGTTTATTAAATGGGTTGACTATTCGGATTAAGTAAAAGTTAAATACGTAAACCGGTGGAGTAATTTAAGTATACAACTAATAAAATACAACATGAATTTTATGATAGATTTGGTTTTAAATAAGCTTTGTTATGTACTATGTGATTTCCTGTTTGTTTAATTTTTTATTAAGTCGTGTTAATTAACAGATGACTTAATGTGGAGACTCTCACTTTTATCACTTATTATTTTAAGTCGTTTCTTTTAATTAAGTGAAAAAACAAACATTTCACATGGCTTAATAAATTAAGTTTTTTCATATTAAGTCAATTAAGTTGAAATCAAACACCACCTTAGTATTGTAACTTAGGTAGTGTTTGATAATGACTTAAAGAGTCTTAATTTATAAATAGGTAAATTTATTAAGTCATTAATTGAGTGTTTGTTTGGTGCTTAATTTAAATGGACGACTTTCTAGAAAAAGCTATGAAAGTGAGGGTCTCCATATTAAGTCGTCACTTTTATTTTGCTTTTACATATTTACCCTCTCATTTCTTAACCTTTAATTCAACACTTATTTTATATAAAAGGGTATAACAATAATTTTTTTAATTCAGACACTTTATACAACATACAAAACAAACAACCATTTATTCGTCCACGAACAGACAACATATATCCAGACAGACACTTTAATTTAACATGACTTAATAAAAAATCTAAACAAACAGGCCCTTAGGATGTCATCAGGGGCGGTACCAGAATTTTTTTTTAGAGGGGGCAAAAGTTGAGAGTAAATGTCAAGTTAGATTATGTCACTAACTCGACCTTTGTTGATGTAATGACAACGATTTTACTTTGAATAAAAGTGAACTTGTTTTTCAAGAACCTAAACTAGTTGTTATTATATGGACAATATTTAGGACGTTACTTACTTTTCCTGATAGATATTAATACGAATAGAGAAAGCTAAAACAGAAATTTAGATTACAAAATATAAAATAACACAAAAATCGAACATTATATCAACTTTTCTAAAGTAAAGAATGTCCTTAACCGATAGACTAAGATGTAGCTATTGGTTAATGTTTTACGATGATATTCTCTTATGGGATCACAATAAAATTGTGCATCATGATCATCCAAAGAAAATCGACACTGATAGAAGTTTGAACATTTGCCAGAAATTTTGTGGGGGCAACTGCCGACACTGCCCCCATTGTAGTACCGCCCCTGGATGTCATTATTTATATGTGATTTCAATCATTTTTAAAATTAGTTTATCATTTTTAGATTTAAACTAGTTAAGTCGGCAAATCAACAACCTCCTAAATATGCTTGATTCGTCTACTTACACAAATTAAACGTGTCATAACAGGTTATAGTACATGTTAGACATGTCAGGATTAAAGTCGTAATTAACTTAAAGTTATCAGTTGTCGATATAAAGTATATGATGTAGTACGTAGGGATCAAAGTTTTGTGGTCGGCAATATATACAATACTTTTAATCCAATATTGGCCAGAAAGTATCTTCACATATTTTTAACTATTTTGTGCGAGCGAGAAAAGTTGTACTTCTAGAAGGTCGAAGTGGTGCGATTCTCTTGTACACATTTTAATGGCGATTTTGACTCGCTAGAAAGATCCTGTTCTTTTTGTTGTGCGGTCTTGCTAATGATCTAGGAAAGTTCTTTCAATTGCTACTTAGCCAAAACTTTGTAATATGCTATGGAATTTGGAATTTTTTATTATTTATATTATACACGCAATATGCACCACAATCTATCTCACATAAAATTTGGATTATCTTGATTACTCAATTTTTCTCATTTTCATAATCAAACGTGTAAGTGGAGGATGTTTTTTCTACTCAGTTTGTCTGGAGGGACAAGTGTTTGACTATACCCGACCTAACCAAGATATCACAGTCATCGTTTGCGACCCTTTTACTGGCTACCCAAGATGTGTACCTAATAAAGTTTGAAATTATAAATAATGTGAGCATGATAGCTAGATGTCTTACCCAAGGACTGAGCATATTGAGGCTTAGGGTAAGGTTGTGCCCCCATCAAAAAAAATAAAATAAAAATAATAATAAAACAAAACAAAAAAAACAAAAAAAACAAAACAAAAAAGGCCTTCATGTGCTTACTATTGTGCCTAATCCATTCATTGTTTAACACATGGATTTCATAATTTCTCTCTCCTCAAACTTACCATTGATCTTGCCAAGTGTATGGTGATATTTCTTAGGCACAAAATTAGTCATGCCAATTAGGCATGCCAATCACTACTCTATATGTATATGTTCCACTGTTTGCTACATACAAATTAAACTAAAATAAAATTAAGAGTAAAATACATCGTTGGTCCCTGAACTTTCCACAAAACATCGTCAGGCACCCTACCTTTCTAAAAACGTCGTGTGGCGTCCAAAACATGGGAATTAGAGGCCGAATGCGTCCCTTGACCACTTTTGTCGAGGTCAACGCTCATGTTTTGGTATGTTCTCAAGGGCATAATAGGCAAAGGACATTTATCACCACACTATGGTTAAATCAACCATGACAGTGATAGTTTAGGGAGCAACTAAGAACTACACTCTAGTACCTTGAGCCTCTCTTTTCTGATACGCTAGTTATTTTTTGCGCGAAACCAATTAACCCACAAACCAAACACATATACACAACATAATAACACACACCCTTATCCAGACACCCATTTCCAGAAGTCAAAGACCCAACTAAAATTCCAACATTACAATGTCTTTTGGAGACAATGTGATCACTGATATGGCAGATTATATCACCAACATGCCAGATAACGCGACCACTAATATTATGAACCGATTGCCACTAAAAGATGCGGTAAGGACCTGTAGTTTAGCCAGAAGTTGGAGGTTTAAGTGGACTTTGCTGACCGATGTCATAGTTGATGAGGATTTGTTGTACTATTTAACAAATACCTTTGATGGGAGGCATATTACGAGGGTTTTACTTCAGCTTATTGGGCCAGTAAGAAGGTTTGTGTTTTCCAAAGAGCCCAAAACGCTATTTGGACAAGACGACTTCAATTATGAAGACATTCATGAGTGGCTTTTGTTTTTGGTTCAGGTCGGAGTTGAGGAGCTCACAATTCGAAACTGGTATGCTGATCTATTTACTTTGTCAACCCAACTTTACTATCGTCAAGAGTTGAAATTTCTAGAACTTCATTCTTGCACTTTTCCCACTATGACAAGTTTTAGGGGTTTTCCGAAGCTACTCAACTTAGAATTGTGTAATGTCAATTTTCATAGTGGTACAGTTTGGGGCTTAGTTGTTGGTTGTCCCTTGCTTGAGTCTCTAAAATTGGATCGTTGTAGTACAAACGAAATGAGACTAAGGGATATTGCAATGCTTAGGAATTTGAAGACGTTAAATTTGTCATTTGGTATTTGGAACCATCATATGACAATAACAACTTCGAATATCTTTCAGTTGTCAAATGTTCCTAAACTTAAGACCCTTACCTTGGATTTTCAAGACTGCAATGTAAGACCTATTCTTCTCGTTTTCACTTCAACTTACATATAATGTTAACGTAATTTCTAACATTGATGCAATGTTATCATTGAAACTAAAGGAAATTCATCCTTTTATAATGTAGTTGTTGGAAGAAGGTACCTCCTGGATGAGTGTCCGTGTGGCCTTTCTATCCCTCAAGTGTCCTGAGATATATGGGGTCGATTTTGGGAGTAATCAATGGTTGCATTGATCGTTAAAATGATTCGTGGGTCTCCAAATATGCAAAGGCTAGTAACCAGGGTAATTGGAATGCATATGTATGAAAGACATCATATTAAATTCCAATGGTTTTGCATATGAATATTTCTCTCATTTTAAGTCCTTATACACGCCTACTTATGTACCTGTGGAGATTGATTCATTTGATGTACGCATCAACAGAATGACCACGGTCCAGCTTCAAATCGTGGTGTTTCGTTCTTTCCCTACAACGGAGAATGAAATAGCCATAATACGGTTGATACTTGCATGTTCCCCCTTCTTGAAGAACATTTATATCATTGACTGCAATTTGACTGCTGATGAGAATGAAAACATGAGGTTGAACTGGGATTTGGCAAGGAGGCTATTGAAACTCCCTCGAGCTTCCCCCACAGCCGGGGTAGATTTCTTGTACTGATTCTAGTTAATGTATGGGTTTAATACCCTAAGACAACTATTTCCGTTTAAGTATGTTGCTACTTACTTGCTGACCAAATGTAAATGGCAAGTTTGACTTTAGGAAGTCAAACGTGCAAATGGTAAAGGACCTTTCCCATTTGCAATTTTTACAAGGCCTATGTTGGTCACAAAATGTAAATGGCAAGTTTGACTTTAGGAAGTCAAACGTGCAAATGGTAAAGGTTACTTGCCATTTGCAATTTTTACAATGCCTATGTTAGTCACCAAATGTAATGGCAATTTCAAATGTTTATATTATAGTCTTTATGTTTAATGTTCTTTGTAATAAATGTATTTTTTTTTGAGTTTTTACATGGGTCGGTAAGGATTTTAATGGCTTGCAATTAATTATTTTCACAGATTACACCGTAGGTCCCTAAGTTTGTAAACTGAAGGTAGCATGTTGTGAACACGTCAACTACATTTTGGGCGGGAACTATGTTTACGCAAAAGATAGACAACCTTAAGGACCAACTATGAAATACAATTTTTTTATTAAACCCCTTCACCATCTCTTCACTGAGAAGGTATTAACTTTAGCGCGTAACCCAATAAACCCATCAACAACCTTTCCATTACACATTTCCCGATGGCAGAAGAATTTCCGATGTTGAACGAACTCATAGAAGTGGCTGACTTACCACGATTGCATGAGCATATGAGCCTCTGGTTTAGTCAAGTGGCTGTTGAAGCTGGGTTTTTTAAAAACCTTATTCGCCAAGCTATTGATCATCTCTAGAGGATGATACCAAAGAGAAGGGGGCTGATTCAGGAAAATGAAGCCTTGGGACCCCGTGGTGTGGCACTTGACTCTTTGGAGGCCTTGAGGAAAACCCAGGCCATTGAAATCGACCTACTTGCATGGTTGATCAAGATGTACGGTGAAGCTGATGCTAATATTAGCATGCAGGAAGGTTTTGTTGAGGAAATGGTTAAAAATAATTAGTGTAATGGGTTCTTAATTTAGGGTAATTCCAGGGGTAGTTTAATGCGGTCTTTTGGGTTTTTGTTTTAGGTTTATAATGTTCTTGTAGGCTAATTGCCAGTATTATGCATATATAATTCTATGGTTTCTCGTTTAATCTTCTTGTTGTATCCTATTGCGTTAACTGTTCTTATGACCAAAAACAAACACCCCTTTATGTCAGCAAATACATACACAGTGGGAGGGAACAAGCGAATATAACAAACCAAACACCCCTTTATGTATTGTTTGTAACGGCAAAAACCAAACACCCCGTAATATGATGAAAACCAAAAGGGAATATAACAAACCAAACACCCCGTAATGACTTCCATGAGTCAAAACTATTTATCTAATGTCAAAAATTGTAACCTCTATCTGTTTGACTTCCCTAAGTCAAATAACCAACGCAAATGACACAAAAGGGAAACGGTTTTCCATCGTCGCCAAAATTTCACTCTTGGTTGATTAACTAGAGTGTAGTTCTTGGTTGATTAACTAGAGTGTAGTTCTTAGTTGCTCCCTAAACTATCACTGTCATGGTTGATTTAACCATAGTGTGGTGATAAATGTCCTTTGCCTATTATGCCCTTGAGAACATACCAAAACATGAGCGTTGACCTCAACAAAAGTGGTCAAGGGACGCATTCGGCCTCTAATTCCCATGTTTTGGACGCCACACGACGTTTTTAGAAAGGTAGGGTACCTGGCGATATTTTGTGGAAAGTTCAGGGACCAACGATGTATTTTATATATATATATA
>LBNU01023397.1:56439-69039 GCA_014162995.1 Artemisia annua
CGAAAGGATTTTCTTTGCTTTTTCCTCGCATTAAAGAATGACTTTGATGATGATTACAATGAAAACCCAAATAAAAATAGTGCCTAGTTACAGAGACTAAACCGCAAATAAAAACACAACCTCACTCCTCTTGCAAAGGATAATACAGATTACAAACTTCCACGAATATTATAGGCCCCTGCATGAATTAAAGTACACAGAGGGAAATGTACATATAATGCGTCTTAATCTAAGCAAGTAGAATTCAAGTTAAGGTAGGCAGATACGTTGGTTATAAAGTCAGTACTGATGAATAATCAAAGTAACTTAAGCTCTTATAAAAGAAATCAAAGTGCGCTATTGAAGAAAGTCAAAGGAACTGCTCCCAACAATATATAAACATCCGAGTAATCTTATAATAGTAGATATACAAGAACTCAAGACTATAATATATATATATATATATCATACATAAAATATTATTAGTCAGTATTATAAAACTAGAGTGTAGTTCTTAGTTGCTCCCTAAACTATCACTGTCATGGTTGATTTAACCATAGTGTGGTGATAAATGTCCTTTGCCTATTATGCCCTTGAGAACATACCAAAACATGAGCGTTGACCTCAACAAAAGTGGTCAAGGGACGCATTCGGCCTCTAATTCCCATGTTTTGGACGCCACACGACGTTTTTAGAAAGGTAGGGTAGCTGGCGATATTTTGTGGAAAGTTCAGGGACCAACGATGTATTATATATATATATATATATATATATATATATATATATATATATATATATATATATATATATATATATATATATATATATATATAGAAAAATTTTGGACCTAAGGGTGTCCTATAAATTGAGTGATGAGGGAGGGTGTTTTTGGGTTAAGTTATAGGTTCTGAGTTATAGAGAAAAAAAATGAGGCAGTAGAACTTTTTGCTATAACAGTTTTATATATTCATGTCAATCTCTTTTGGGCAGGATCTATTCATAGCCGGATCTGACGCGACATCAAACACATTGGAATGGGCTATGGCTGAGCTAATCCGTAACCCTGAAAAAATCTTAAAAGCCAAATCCGAGCTTAAAGAACTAATGGGAACTCAAGATGGACCGATAGAAGAATCATACATCTCTAGATTACCTTATTTACAAGCCGTCGTTAAAGAAACACTTCGTTTGCATCCCCCAGTTACTTTTCTAGTCCCTCATAGAACCATATCAGATGTCAAGGTCCGAGGCTACATGATCCCAAAAGATGCAAAAGTATTGTGTAATGTGTGGGCCATGGGCCAAGACTCGAAAGTATGGCCAAAACCACAAATGTTCGAGCCAGAAAGATTTCTAGATGTTAATGTTGATTATCAAGGTCAAGATTTTGAGCTTATTCCGTTTGGCACCGGAAGAAGAATGTGTCCCGGATTGCCTCTTGCTCATAGAATGTTGCATTTGATGTTGGGGTCTTTGATTCACAAGTTTGATTGGAAGATTGAAGGAGGGATGAGACCACAAGATATGGACATGACTGATACATTTGGGTTTACTTTTACTTTACAAAAGAATCAACCTCTACTTGCCTTGCCAGTTAAACTTTTTTGATTTTGTTTTAGTCGTTTACTTTATGTATTGTGTGTATTCATGCATTTGAATAATGTAACCTCTATTGCTATAGCCTTCATGATGATGCCTTCATTTGAGATCCTTATGGACATTTATGATGTAGTCTTCATCTAAATGATTTATACAGGATCGATAATGTGTTGGAATGTAATCATGGGGCTATGGTTTGGTGAATTAAAGGGAGGATCTTCATGAGAATGGGAGGATAGTTACATGTTTCTATATCACTGTCTTGTATTTCAATAGTTTCCCGTATTTCATTTATGTATTATAGATGGTTTGGCAATGCCATCTTTGTTATTTGTTACTAGTTTGTTGATGTTAATATATATTTACCCTTTTTCATCAAAAATAATGTACCATATACTTAAGTGATAGTCGGAATGTTCTACATGAGTAATTATTGCATTGGTGAATAATGAACAATGTCGAAGTTTATGCATTGTGTGTGTTCATGCATTCGAATAATGTACCCTATAATTAAGTGATACTCGGAATGTACTACATGTATAATAGTAAGTGTTCATGCATTCGAAATGCTATTGTGCGGAACTTTCATACAATTAATACTTGATTACTGATATTCAATACATATTTAATTATTTTAGATATATGATTTGTAAATCGATAGAAAAGATATCCACGCCGTCTACTTTTTGTACCGACAGATATACGTACACATGAAAGGAATATAATAAACAATATACGACTATTTACTTGTTCATCAAAAAGATACAAGGGTTCGTTTGTTTTATAGATGGGTTTAGAATTGGAATTTGATTTGGATATTTAGTATTGGTTGGATTTGATATAGATTGGAAAATAAATTAAGAAAGATAAATTATATTTTTTTTAATTGTTTTTAAAGTATGATTGTAATTAAAAAGATATTTAAAAAAAAAAAGAAAATTGAGTTTTTATATGAGAGAAAAAGAGAGAAAAATATTAGAATGAATGAGTAAATAGTGTGTGATAGAGAAAATCTACCCCTGACAAAACAAATCAACTTTGATAACTCGGATCCAAAAAAACAAAACCGGCGCGCCTAATTTTGAGCCTGATAATTCCAAAAACAAAACCGTCACACTCAATGACCTTTAAAAATTNTAAGTTTGATTGGAAGATTGGAGAAGGGATGAGACCACAAGATATGGACATGACTGATACATTTGGGTTTACTTTTACTTTACAAAAGAATCAACCTCTACTTGCCATGCCAGTTAAACTTTGACTTTGATTTTGTTTTAGTCGTTTACTTTATGTATTGTGTGTATTCATGCATTTGAATAATGTAACCTCTATTGCTATAGCCTTCATGATGATGCCTTCATTTGAGATCCTTATGGACATTTATGATGTAGTCTTCATCTAAATGATTTATACAGAATCGATAATGTGTTGGAATGTAATCATGGGGCTATGGTTTTGTGAATTAAAGGGAGGATCTTCATGAGAATGGGAGGATAGTTACATGTTTCTATATCACTGTCTTGTATTTCAATAGTTTCCCGTATTTCATTTATGTATTATAGATGGTTTGGCAATGCCATCTTTGTTATTTGTTACTAGTTTGTTGATGTTAATATATATTTACCCTTTTTCATCAAAAATAATGTACCATATACTTAAGTGATAGTCGGAATGTTCTACATGAATAATTATTGCATTGGTGAATAATGAACAATGTCGAAGTTTATGCATTGTGTGTGTTCATGCATTCGAATAATGTACCCTATAATTAAGTGATACTCGGAATGTACTACATGTATAATAGTAAGTGTTCATGCATTCGAAATGCTATTGTGCGGAACTTTCATACAATTAATACTTGATTAGTGATATTCAATACATATTTAATTATTTTAGATATATGATTTGTAAATCGATAGAAAAGATATCCATGCCGTCTACTTTTTGTACCGACAGATATAAATCGATAGAAAAGATACACATGAAAGGAATATAATAAACAATATACGACTATTTACTTGTTCATCAAAAAGATACAAGGGTTCGTTTGTTATATAGATGGGTTTAGAATTGGAATTTGATTTGGATATTTAGTATTGGTTGGATTTGATATAGATTCGAAAATAAATTAAGAAAGATAAATTATATTTTTTTAATTGTTTTTAAAGTATGATTGTAATTAAAAAGATATTTAAAAAAAAGAAAATTGAGTTTTTATATGAGAGAAAAAGAGAGAAAAATATTAGAATGAATGAGTAAATAGTGTGTGATAGAGAAAATCTACCCCTGACAAAGCAAATCAACTTTGATAACTCGGATCCAAAAAAACAAAACCGGCGCGCCTAATTTTGAGCCTGATAATTCCAAAAACAAAACCGTCAACACTCAATGACCCTTAAAATTTTGACCCGGTAAAACATAACCCGAAAACCCAAATTTTTTAATAGGTCCACTAAAATTGTACATAACCTCATGTGAATTCATAGACCCGCCGCTTTTTGCAACAAAAATATCAAACACATGGGCACAAATCATAGATCCTCCAATGGAAGCGTTATTGCAGTATTTATAAAAGACATTTCTAGCAAAAAACAATTTGATTAGTGGTAGAGTGGAGGCAGTAAATGATAACTTATGTTTAAGTTTATTTTTCTTTTGTACGACTACAAGTGTGGTGTTACATGTGTGCAGGACGTGGTGAGAGTTTTCTTTAGCTTACATCAATTTTAGGTCATCATTTAACATTCTCTCTTTTTATCAATTTCATTGCACGTTTTTCTCCACAACCTTTTCTTATTTTCATGATTTAAAAATATCCCAAAAACATACATACTCACACAAAATATACACACATGCTCCGTAATATTCTTTTCTCTCTTCTTTAAGCTCGGGAGAAACATGCTGCAACCCAAATATTTTTGCTTCACCACAAAAGAGGCATTATAAGCGAAGCCCCCCTCCCATTTTCTCCCCGTCCTTGCAACTTCCGACCTTAGTTTATATTTTATTAGTTTGGAATGTTGTTCATGTGACGGTGTTTAAGAGACTACAATAATAATAATAACACGATTTGGAAATCCCACATTTATACAAGAGTAAATCACACTGTTCGTCCATGTGGTTTAGGCGAAATCCTTAATTCAGTCCTTATATATTTCTTTTTTTTTTGCCTAATTGATCCTTATAATCAAACTATGTAACACCATCGATCCTTATCTCTAACGTTCGTTAAATATGCCAGTTAAAACCCCACATGTGCATATCACACGAGGGTAGAATAGTCATTTTGTTTCTTTATATATTGGGACCCCTTCATGTATACCTGACAGAACCCTATTAAATACTCATACCCTCTTTCTTTCTCTTTTCTTTTTGAACATTTTATGTTAATACAAATAAACCGTAAAAACGTTATTCATATTTCTCGATATCTTTAATTTATCGATAACAATCATTAAATTATCTCAAGTATAAATCTAAGATTACATGTTATCATATTTATTTTACTAAGTATATACAATTTTTTTAGTTATGTGTTGGTTGTAAAAGAAATGTAAGTAAATTTGTTGGGTATCTTTGACCCAAGACCCATGACCTAAAACCCATGGCCCATGTGCATTACATCATGCATGACATCAAGTTGGGTAAAATCAATAACCCATGACCCAAAGTCCATAACCCACGATCCAAAGTATGCTTTGCATCATGCATGACATCATGTTGGGTACCCATGACCCATAGCCCATGTCCCATAAACCAAAACCCGGAATTGTAACCTAAAATCCGGACTGGCTGACCCAGATGCCAGATCCCTTGGATTACGATGTAATTTAAGGATTTGGCCTAAACCACAGGGACGAACGATGTAATTTACTCTTTATACAATGTTATAACATTATGAAATTTAAATCATCTTTACTAATTATTCAATTCACGCAAATTTTAATTTGTGATAAGAGACCAAACATGTACCAAAATGAGTATGGGCATATTTTATATTTATACGCAATGCTATGTATAGTAGACTCGAATAACACCCTTATTGTAACGCAAGGCACATCAATAAAAAATGTGTTTATTCGATTGGATCACTTCAAACTAGCATAATTCAGACAAAACCAATCAGTTTTCGGTTCCTAAGAATGTTAACATGAACCATGCAAACTACTGTGAATTAGGAGACTAATGATGCCCAAGATAAATAGCCATAAGAGGTTACTAATCTTAGAAAATATTAATTTATCTAGTTTTCAAGTTATTTACAATGCCCTTTAAAGGTTCAACAACAATCCTTTCAAAGACTTCCAAACATTGCGGATTATCTAAAGTGTACGTTTTCTCCATAAGGCCCTTATAAGTAGCTAACCATAACGTTATGGCTTCACCATCTAATCCTAAGTCGGTTCTATCATCAACTAAGTTCACTTTAATGTGATTGCTATGATATGATTACATGAGATTGATCATTTATATGTTTAATTAATATAACAAGCTAGTGTATATGAGCTAGTACATATATCATCTATTATAAGTTAAGGTTAAATTTGTAAATTTTATATACTTAATAAAAGCATTGTGGTCTACAAAACAAAAAAATAGACTCATATTTACATCAAGAAAGAAAAAGACCCTTTTTTACAAACAAATGTTAAAATTACACCATTTATCATGTAATAGTGTTTTCGTCAGTCTTTTTCACATTTTTGTCTGTTTTTGCATGAAAAAACTAACGAAAACGTAAAAAATCGGACGAAAACGTGCAAAAACTGACGAAAACGTAAAAAAACTGACAAAAACGTGCAAAAACTGACGAAAACGTAAAAAATCGAACGAAAATGTGAAAAAACTGAAGAAAACGTAAAAAATCAGACAAAAACGTGAAAAAACAGACGAAATGTAAAAAAGTGACGAAAACGTGCAAAATTGACGAAAGCGTAAAAAATCGGACGGAAACGTGAAAAAACTGAAGAAAACGTCAACTCTAGCTTTACTAGAGTATCTTTAAGCTCAACAAGCTCCTAGNGTGATAAAAATGACGAAAACGTGAAAAAACTTAAGAGAACGTAAAAAATCGGACGAAAACGTGAAAAAACAGACGAAAACGTAAAAAAACTGACAAAAACGTGCAAAACTGACGAAAACGTAAAAAATCAGACGAAAACGTGAAAAAACTTATGAAAACGTAAAAAATCAGACGAAAACATGAAAAAATAGGACGAAAACGTAAAAAAACAGACGAAAACGTGAAAAAACTGAAGAAAACGTAAAGAAACTGCAGAAAACGTAAAATATCAGACGAAAACGTAAAAAAACGGACGAAAACGTGAAAATGAACCAAAACTTATAAAAACATAAAAAAAGACACCTAGTGGTGGTTGAGTTATCATACGACCCTTAAGTGACCCATTCGACCCATTTGTTGACCCATTCGACCCATTTGTTGATTCACAAAAATCTAATTGTTGACCCATTTGACCCAAAGGGGTTAACCCATTTCAACCCATAAGTTGTTATTTTTGACCCATAGCAACCCATTTTTCTCTAAATGGGTTAACCCATTTGACCCATAAGTTGTTATTTTTGACCCATAGATTAGTTCTAAATAATCTACTTATAAAGTGGACAAAGCAAACCGACCGGAACCGATACCTGTTGGAGTATGCTCGTGTCATAATAAATAATTATATGGCTAGACATATGTGAGCCTATGGGGTCACACACTTATACACAGAGACACCATTTTATAGATTGTATTTATTGTATTTACAATACATAAATGACTACGTAACTCGGGATCAATAACGGGCTACTAATAANAACTGACGAAAACGTGAAAAATCGGTCGAAAACGTGATAAAAATGACGAAAACGTGAAAAAACTGAAGAAAACGTAAAAAATCGGACGAAAACGTGAAAAACAGACGAAAACGTAAAAAAACTGACAAAAACGTGCAAAAACTGACGAAAACGTAAAAAATCGGGCGAAAACGTGAAAAAACTTATGAAAACGTAAAAAATCGGATGAAAACGTGAAAAAATAGGATGAAAACGTAAAAAAAACAGACGAAAACGTGAAAAAACTGAAGAAAACGTAAAGAAACTGATGGAAACGTAAAATATCAGACGAAAACGTAAAAAAACGGACGAAAACGTGAAAATGAACCAAAACTTATAAAAACATAAAAAAAGACACCTAGTGGTGGTTGAGTTATCATACGACCCTTAAGTGACCCATTCGACCCATTTGTTGATTCACAAAAATCTAATTGTTGACCCATTTGACCCATTCTTTGCCAAAGGGGTTAACCCATTTCAACCCATAAGTTGTTATTTTTGACCCATAGCAACCCATTTTTCTCTAAATGGGTTAACCCATTTGACCCATAAGTTGTTATTTTTGACCCATAGATTAGTTCTAAATAATCTACTTATAAAGTGGACAAAGCAAACCGACCGGAACCGATACCAACCGACACCGACCGACACACACCGACACTCGGGTCGGGATTTGGTTAGGCATTTCCATGTTATCAGGATTCGGGATGGGTCGGGACGGGTCGGTTCCGGCCCGACGCTCACCCCTAGTCTAAACTAACTTTTCGCTCCCGACAGTTTATTATTAGTGCAGCCTCCACTGAAGAGGTCTCGCCTGATTCGAGAAGTGTTAATTCGGTGACATCTACAAAGTTGGCTACCATGTAGTCTGTCCTTGAATGTGGAGGACGTGGGGCACGCTAAGATAGGGGTGCTCATCGGTTCTGTATCTGGTTATTTGGTTTATTCGGTTCGGTAGTTTGGCTAAAAGCTAAATTTTTAAAATTTTGAAGGAAACTCTTCTTATACTTTGAAAGCATGTGCGATAATTAAAGTTTCGAAAGTTATAATGATTGATGTTATTGAAGGTTTTGGAAACAAAAATAAATCATTGTGTAATTTTTTCATCCAATTTGATGATCGATTGATAAAACAAACCTACCAACAAAACTAATGAAATCATATTCCACGAAAAAATGCTTAACCCACAAAAAGTTGCACATTATGACATGTTTTTTGGCCTCGCCATTTTGCTACCTCTAGGTGATCTCGGGTTTTACTTTAGTAGCGAAACAAGTAAACCTGATTTTCCCTTGTTTAACTGTGAAATTCAGAAAAAAGATAGAAAATGATTTTGCTGGATTTGCCCAATCAGAAACCAACCTAATGACCCGCACAGGAAGTTATGCGTTTTGATGTGTTACCTAAGCAGCCTATTTTGCTACCTTTAAAATGAATGTTTGATTAGCAGTGTCGGGTATAGAGATGGCAAAAAAATCCGAATCCGACGGAGAATCCGATACCCGACCCCGATTTGACCGGTGAATCCCCGAGTTGACCGGGTAAGATGAATAACCACTTACCAAATGTCTCTCCTCCTTCCTCTCCCCAAAAGCCACGAAATTATACACACTCATATTAGGGTTTGTGATTTTTGATCCCATCTAACCTTATTCTAGTGTAGTTCAAGGCTAGATCGATTGTTACGAGGTCAAGACTAGCATCGGGTGGTGATCGGTGACGTGTAGTGTGTTTCACACATAAAAGAGATCAACCTTATTGATCTCTTGGGTTTCTTATTCCAAACGTGGGTTTGGTGTTTGTTAGTGACTCCCGAATCACGCTACAAAGGTATAAACTTATGTGTTTAATTGTTTATTGATCATATGGCTATATGAGATCCGTGTGGGTGATGTTGTTCCGCTGCGTTTATTTGATTCATATGTATTTTATATTCAAACATCACCTATACGTACAAGTTCTCTTGAAGTGATTATTGTCTATGGAAATACACATACAAAAACCATTGAAATAGGGAGGTGATTTGTACACTACTATACAGCTATGCATGAATTGATAGAAGCGAGACAGATTAATTCGAGTAATAAGTTACTTATAAGCTCTCCACGTTGTTCAACTAAACTACTTGTGTATATATATTTATATTTTGATGTTATTAAACCGAGACATCATGTTAATGACATGTAAAAAAGATTAAATTCCATATATATACACGGTTTTTGCCTTTCGGTAAACTAGCGTTTTCACATTTAACTTTGACATACTAATTCATGCAGTTTCAAGCAACTGTCGCACATATTTAAACTAGGTAAAGCTTTCATTTTTCAAGAGGTTAGCGTAATCACATCTAAATTGTTTGGAAAAGTTAAACTTGAGATCTCTCACATTTTAGTTATGTCACAAGCTTTTTGTCACTAGTGGTTAAGAAAAAGAAAAATATATCTTTGTTTTAAANTTTAAAAAAATTTTTTTTTTTTTTTTTTTTTTTTTTTTTTTTTTTTTTTTTTCTCGCGCACGATCTTGATGTATAACATAATTTATAGTTTAAGTGAAGAGAGATAAAGAGTGCAAAAATAATGTTATAATTTTGTGTGAATGATAAGTAAAAACAAAAAGGATGACAAAACATTATGCCGTCACAATTAAAACTATTTTAATATTTCATCTATTTTTTTAATTTAAATATTTCATTAATAGTTAATCGTTAGACAAAACAAATTATGCCGTCACGACCAGCATTTAATTATCTATATAAAAACGGGCACTTTGATATGCTTTCGATTAACTTTTTTTCCGTTTTTTTCACCTTTTTTACGTGTTTTTTCATTTTTTTCCTTTTAGTTGTTGAAAATAGCATGGGAAACCATATGTAATTAAACACTAATTTGAATGTTCTAGTAAGATAATTAAATGTTTGTCGTGATGGTATATTTATTTTCGCTTACTGATTAACGGTTTAAGAGATATTAATATTTTTTAAAAAATGATGAAAATGGGGTTATTTAAATGTTGGATTTAATCTTATCCATTGGATCAAATGGAGATCAAGAGTAGTGATTGGTTCCTTGTTCATATTAATAAAGGTTTTGCTAACATATGCACACTGGGCACGTATTAACGTATATTTAAAATGAATATTTTTGTTCATTTAAATGAAAATTATGTTCATATATAGTAATTTATTAGTTTATTTAATGTGTATTTAATGCATTTTTAGTTAAATTAAAAAATTTGTGTTTATTAACTACACGTTAAATTGTGGCAAGTTGGCACTTGTTAGCAAAACTCTATTAATAAAGTTTGTATACAAATGATCTTAAATAAAAGATATGAAGCAAAATTAACAAATTATACAACAAAACTTTATTAATGTTATGGATAATTAGTGGATGTCCATATAACCTATAAGAAGCCCACGGCCCAGTTAGCTAATAGGGTTTTTACCCTACTGTTTATCTTATATATACCCCATGTATCTATGACATATTAGATCAATAAGAAGAATATTCATTATCTCTATTCTTGTTCATAACACGTTATCAGCACGCTCTAAAAGTTATTATTATTACTCCGTATTATTTTTCCGGTTCCTAGAGGTATGTCACGAACCCTCTATATTCTACAGTTATGTTCTAGTTTACTTAGCTTATTGTTTTCATCATGATATACTCTGTTAATATAACGAGGAAAGCTGCGAGCCGCCGCGTTGCGGCGGGGCGGCAATTATTCGTTTTTATGCGTATATACAGCGTAGAGTAAACTAAAAATCTTCGAATCCACTACCAAGTGCAATGTTCCCAACAAATAGTAGCTCTGCAATATATGGCTGCATCAAACGAATGTTTCTTTGCGACAAAACGGATCCTAATACATTACCAGAATTGTGTAGCGTACTGACGCTACATATGTTTTTTGTATTACATATTATGCTAACATGTACATAAAAGTCGTCCGTAGGTATCATTATTGCTTAGCCCTTTTTGGGGTCGTGTCTGGTTGTTGTGGCCTATCCTCCTTTAGTAGCAGTCTATGTACGGAAGTCTTCGTTTCTCGGGTCTGCATAACAGTTTCTGGTTATGTTTCGTAGTATTCTCTAGTAACTGAATCCGAAATTTGTAAGATATCATGTATAGGAGTTGTGTACCTGTGCGCCTGTTATGTTGCTTGAACCTTCCAGTTCGGCTGCTGTCGTTTTGTATCACCAGGGGTTCGGGGGAGGNAAAGCACTTGATCATACCTGTGCATGTGTGTAACTTTAATTTCACAGTGCAAGAGGCTGCGGATTTTATGTTTTCCTAGTTAGGTAACAACTTACATGCATAGTATGTAATCTGTTTCTGGAATGTTTGGATTCAAATAGTAGTAGGTAGCGGGGCTGCTTGAAAGCTGCAACCCTGTAGATCGTACATCACATTAAAAAATGTATTTTCTCTCCGGTTTTTGTGTTTGTTTATACTCATGAAGTTACCTCCGTATGTGTTAACCCAACATGAACTAACAGCCATTATCGTTGGTTTCGCGGCGTCTTCGTATGCGTCAGTGTTGAAGGTCTTGGCTTTTTCGTTCCATAGCGTGAATGTGACTGTATTGCCTTATAAGTTACATATATCTAGGATGTGATAGTAAGACTTACTCCAGGTCTCGGAGCATTATATCTCGCCACGCTGTCTTCTCTCCGGTTGCATTTCCAACATCGTGTACGTCTCCAACGTCCATGACACATCCGATATAATCTGTAAATGGAAAATGTCCAGTTAAAACGGAAAACGTGTATGTATCAATAACGTTAGCAACATGTACCTGTTAGTATCACGTCGTCATTGTCTGCACGTGTAGCCAGTTCATTGTTCACAGTGAAGTTAAAATGGTACGCCGGGAAGCTGGTTCCGGAAAACGACTGCGCATCAGTAAGGCTTCCTAGTATCAATGTAAGGCGATTGGGCAGTGTCTGCATCCATGTTTTCGTGTCCATTAACCCAAAACCGGTAATTGTGTATGTACCATTTATCTGGAGTATATTATCGAAACGGATTCTGTTAGGATTTTCTGCGTTTGCTTGTATCGCCCCACCCTATAAGATGTTGTGTCAGTGCAACAAATGATTTTAAGTATGCACGTATACATTGTAATGTTTGGTGTACCGATGTCGTACATGTTGGTCTAGTAGTATCAAGCAAAGTATTGACC
>LBNU01023397.1:69407-79922 GCA_014162995.1 Artemisia annua
TTTGCTTGTATCGCCCCACCCTATAAGATGCTGTGTCAGTGCAACAAATGATTTTAAGTATGCACGTATACATTGTAATGTTTGGTGTACCGATGTCGTACCTGTTGGTCTAGTAGTATCAAGCAAAGTATTGACCGCCTCGACCCTATGACGGGTGCGATTGTCCACTTACGGTAGACCTTTACGTGTATAGCTTTGCCAATGTCTGATGGTTTGATATCTGGAAATACATAACATAAATTAGTTATAATAACAACATAACATAAATTAGTGCAGTTGCATATGGCTGATCCGAACTGAAAATGAAAGCCTAACCGTAAAGCATAGGATGCTGCTATGGTGCTTGTTCATTTGATTGGTCTGACAAAAAACTACTCGAAGCGTCGGCATCCATAGTACAAGAACCTGTAAACGAAGACAACACACGATACATAGTAAACGCAAGTAACACGGAGCTATCATAAAGTGAAGTAACAAAGTATGTAAGAGTACCTTCAACCTCATATAGTCGTACGTCATTGACATTCCTTTTCCCTTTCCCGGTAACAGGCACGTCTAATAAACCATCCGGCACCATTGTGTGTCCTGTTTCAGGCTCACGTATCGATATACCGTTTGGGGGCGATCCGACATAGGCACAACATCGACCCCGGTGACGACCCTTTGAGAAATACTATCAGCATAGGCATCCAAGCCGTTGAAAANTTGCTGCTCTGGTGCTTGTTCATTTGATTGGTCTGACAAAAAACTACTCGAAGCGTCGGCATCCATAGTACAGGAACCTGTAAACGAAGACAACACATGATACATAGTAAACGCAAGTAACACGGAGCTATCATAAAGTGCAGTAACAGAGTATGTAAGAGTACCTTCAACCTCATATAGTCGTACGTCATTGACCTTCCTTTTCCCTTTCCCGGTAACAGGCACGTCTAACAAACCATCCGGCACCATTGTGTGTCCTGTTTCAGGCTCACGTATCGATATACCGTTTGGGGGACGATCCGACATAGGCGCAACATCGACCCCGGTGATGACCCTTTGAGAAATACTATCAGCATAGGCATCCAAGCCGTTGACAACCATGGAAGCCTGTTGAAAGCCTTCTAAAGTTGGACACCTAACAGAGTCTAGGTCCCTAGATGCACTAACAGAGACGTCGTCTTCCAACATAGGTTCCCCACGAGGTCTAGGTACAGCTCTACTCTTGGTTCTCATACTTAAAGAAACGATAAGCACGACATTAAAAGCAGCCAAAAACAATTTTAGTTCATTTATCTTGACAGAAGTTTAGCTACCTGGAGTGCAGTGATCGCGGCTCATGCAAGTAAAGAAATGTGGAGTGAATGCCTTAGTTTATTTCAAGAGTTGACTAATCAAAGATGTTGGAAAGCTGAAGAGAGTGTGTTGGTTAGTGTTCTATCTTCATGTACTAATTTGGATGCGTTAGATTTGGGGAGGTCTGCGCATGGGTTTTTGATAAAGAACTTAAGTGGATTAAATGTGATTGTTGAGACTTCTTTACTAGATATGTACCTAAAATGTGGATCTTTAGTCAAAGGGTTGACCATCTTCGAAAGAATGAAGGTAAAGAACCAATGGACTTACAGTGCCATGATTTCAGGGTTGGCACTGAATGGATATGGCAATGAAGCTTTAAGGGTATTTTCGGAAATGGTTCAAAAAGGGTTCGAACCAGATGAAGTTGTTTATGTAGGTGTATTGACTGCTTGTAGTCATGAAGGCCTTGTTGAGAAAGGTCTTGACTTTTTCAACAAAATGAAAGTCGACCATAAAATCGATCCTACAATTCAACACTACGGTTGCTTGGTGGATCTAATGGGTAAAGCGGGAAAAGTCAAAGAAGCATTTGACCTCATAAACAACATGCCAATGGAAGCAAATGAAGTGTTATGGTATAGTCTCCTTAATGCTTGTAAAATTCACCAAGATTTTGAATTGGGGGAAAAAGTTGCAAAAAAGCTACTAAATTTAAACTCCTCCCTAAGTCCTAGTACTTATGTGATGCTATCAAATATGTATGCAAAAGCTCAAAAATGGGATCATGTTGCTTTGACCCGAAAAGATATGACTCAAAACGGGTTGATAAAAACACCCGGTTATAGCTGCATTCAGGTGAAAAGAAAGGCTTACAAGTTTGTATCGAATGACATAATGCTGTCTCATTGTGAAGGGGTGTCTGATACGATTTACCAGATGGAACTGCAACTGAAATTTGAAGGATATCTTCCAGATACTTCAGATGTGTTTCTTGATGTAGATGACAAAGAGAAGATAGAAAGGTTGAGTAGACATAGTCAGAAATTGGCGATTGCCTTCGGGTTGATAAATACTTCAGAGGGTTCACCAATTAGGATTTTTAGAAACTTACGAATGTGTAAGGATTGTCATACTTATACAAAAATGATTTCATCAATTTATGAAAGAAGTATCGTTGTTAGGGATAGAAATAGGTTCCATCATTTTGAAGATGGAGAATGTTCTTGTAAAGATTATTGGTAATTAATTCACTTTATCCACAGCTCATTTGTTCCTTCCATTCACTTTTAGTTAACATTTTGCAGACTTTGAATGCCAAATTCAGACTTGCTTTTGTAAAACATTTCTTTTTGTTGTTAATAGATAAATTTTTGTGATTCATAACATTCAATAAATGCCTTGAAATTCGTTCAACACAAAATCGTAATCTTCAACCAAAATAACTCAGCTATTTTATTCAGGTGTTACAATATCTGAGAAAAATACAAGTATACAACAATATAGCTTATTTTATTGGTATTAAAAAGGTCATTCTATCTAAATCTCAAAACAATAACATGGTAAACTTTAATGCATGAATTAAATAAAAAATGGCAGTTTACCCGATCCTAACTGAAGAAATACCTGACGTGATTTGATTGGTCCGTGGATCGACATTCTCTAAAGAAACACCACGAGGATCTTCTCTTACAAGCAAGGCCAAAACCTTGTGTGAACTCCATGCATTAATCAGGTTATTGCCTGAATCTCCTAATGTAACTGCAAATACAGCATCAAACCCCCCTGCTCCGGGAACTCCTGCTAACAGGACCCCAGGCATGTTCATGGTAGCATCCAAAAGCTGAGTTTGTGATTCAGGTTCTATCTGCAAAATCCATTCAATCAAGCAAAATCAATCGCAAGATCAAGTGAATTATTGTACTCATCTGGTACGGAAAGTAGAGGGGTGCCAATTTTAACCCAAACGGTCAAATGTAAGAATCTAGCTACACTGAAATGGTGGTTGAAAGTCGCTTATTAACCGGCATTCAAACAGTCTGATATTATTTTAATAGTATTTTTTAATATTAACAAGGACAAAAATATATCAGTCAAATTGAGAAAATGGAACATTTCTACAGGACACACCAATATGCAACCTCTAATCAATATTAAAGAACATGGAACATTTCTACAGGAAAAGAGAATTTACAGGGATTCCAGCAGCCTTCCCCATCTCCCGCATGTGACACCTGATGTTAAGCATGGCATCCCTAGCTCCATGTAATGCTTTCACGATTTCCAGGCTGACTGCTTCACTGGCTTGCTCTATCCACTGTCACGCAGCAGGGATTAAGAGATTGTATACAGAAAAAAATATAAAAAATAGTCTTTATAACAATTTATGAATGACCTTATCTGATTGATGCATGCTGCAGCTATAGATGACACCATTGTATGTATCCCAATGTTCTTCTGCCAATTTGCTCAACAGATTTAATTGATGTTCAAGTGTGGTATTTGCCACCGATAACTGTCTCCATGTGTCTAAGGACTTATGGGGGTCGGATTTTTGCCAATTTTTGACAGCGCCAACCATAGATGGGGTGGATGATCCTCCAGTACCAGGCTCACCTAGCAACTATAAATTAATTTGAAAAGAGGGTTGATAAAATTAATGTTTGTAAGAATATAGAGGCAATTTGCCTAAGCCCAGAAGTTTAAGGATGTTAGATGTAAAAAATGAAAGTACACATGAAATGATCTACGAGTTAACTCGGTTATTTTACCAGATTCATTAATGGTGGTAATGAAAATTTGGTCCTCTCGTGATCCCACTTTCCTTTTAAGACATCACCAATGACATCTTCTAGTGGCAGGGCTCTGATTGCATTCTGCAACCCACAAAAATCAAGTAAGAAAAATCAGAATTTGCCAAATACTTAAACATCTTATAAATCTATTTATTACAAATGCAAAAACATCTAAACTTCAACAGGCTGTTTTATAAACTGATTATTTGGCATTGATTATTAAATAGTATATAATCACTTCCAAAACACATCCAAAGTTCCAAACACCCCTTAAAAAGAAGTGAGAGAGAGAACCTGAGCAGAAGAAATAACTTCTGGGGAAAACCGTACATAACGGTGACTTCCATAAACAGCTGAACTGACATCAAAGCCACTGCCAACTTTTCCTTGTGCCATACAATGAGCCGTTTGGGCTATAATATGCACCACGTCTAAATTTTCCTGATGTTGGGCTCCACTATAAGATGAGAGATTAACAACACCAAGGTAGTTTAGTAAAGCAGCAACCACTGCTGTTGTCATAGCTGCAGAAGAACCCAAACCAGTTTTTGCAACTTCTGGCTTCGAATTTGCTCCATTTGAATGTCCAGAGTTGAAGGTAATTGAAGTAAAGGGCGGGAGGGATGCTAATGATTCTGGGGTTAATGGGAGTCCACGTGCTTCAATCTGTAGAGTAAGAGGGAATATAACACGATTTAACAGATATCATAGATGACTTGTTGATAACAGAAGTTATGTTGTGAAAAGGGAGGAGCACCTCATTACGATAGGAATAGAAGTCATTGCCACCCAAAATTGTGATATCAAAACCTGTTTAACTAATAGCATATTAGATATCTAATAGTGAAGATAAATTTCGTCTTATGCATATAAACACCAAAAAAAAACACCAAAACTTACCATGCAAAAGCAGTTTATGCAGCAACTCCTTCCTGTCGTTACCTAATGTTGCGTATGCTGCTGCAACAGCATATTGCACCGCATATTCCACAAAAGGGTTTCTTGATACACTAAGAAACACTATCAGGGTACCCGCGCGATGCGGCGGCGGGTACCCTGTGACTACATTTCGTGGCGAGCAAATATTTTTGGATTACATATTTTTTTTATAACAATAACCATACAAATGAATGATAATTTAAATTAAAATAATTTTAAGCAATAACAATGATATATCATTTCTTAGCATTTTTTAAGAATAGTCTTAATTACTTTATATGTTAGTAGAGATAGCAGGGTACCAGCGCGTTGCGGCGCTGATACCCTGAAATAGAAGTTTCATGGGTTGTATGTTGCACGCAGCTTCAACATTCACCATATCGATTTTTATATGTACTTATGAGTCCATAGAGTTACATATATATATATTTTTTTTAATTATTGTGCCATATTGTATGGAGTTGCTTATATATAGCAACTACAAGTTAATGAAAGGGTTGTGATTTGGCATTTGCATTCTGTAAAGAAAAAGTTCGGATGTGTAAGTCTTGATCTTTAGCCACTTGATTTTCTAGTTACATGTTTAATATTTGGTGAATGTTACAAGTTGAGGATGTGGCGCATTAAATTTTACGGCTATTATAATGGTTGTTTTTTGGAGGGTAGAAAATGAGAAGTTGTAGCGCCTAAAGAAAATGAACTTTTTCAATATTTTGGAGGGTAACTATCAATACATTGTTCTTTTTACATGTAATACATTAGAACTATATTTTTGTTGTGATTTTTATTGTCAGCAGAGAGAACACAAGTATATTACATGCTTTAATGAATCGGATTTGTTTTGCTATGACAATTAACAAAAGTCAATGTCAAACATTGTCGCAAGTTGACCTATTTATACAAAAGTCGGTATTCTCACACGGACAACTATATGTGATTGTTTTCAAGGGTTCAGTAAATACGAAGAAATGTTTGAATGTTCTTTGTTGTGACAAAGATGGCGAATACACTAACTACACAACAAACGTTGTGTACAAAGAAGTTTTATTTCACATATGAATAACCATCAAACAATTGATTTGTTGTCATACTTATAATTGTTCTTTTTTCATGTAATACATTAGTACTATATTTTGTTTCAATTTTTTTGTTTAATATATTTGCCGTTCGTTGATACAAAAGTTGGGCGTGGCTTAGCTTGAGTACCAATTCGGGTAAAGTTACTTGAGACCTGCGCACTAAGAAAAACGACAAACACCGTTAGGCTTATCGAGGGATTGTTTCCCCCGATTATCCTCCGGCGTGAGAGTAAGTAATCGTGTTTAGGTTTAAGGCTTGTAGCTTAGGGTTTAGTATCGTACCTGTAGAGGACTGAGGAGGCCTCTATTTATACACACGAAACCCTAGTTGGTTTCGTGTTCCCCAATCTTCGGTATCCGATATCTACCAAAATAATAGAAGATATCTCACGTCCAAGACTGAAAAGTGAAACAAGAAGGATAATAAGTACAGAATGAATACAACCATGTCCACATTGGCTTTTTAATTAAGTGAAAATCACATATTGAAATTAGCTAACTACACATATTTGCTACCCGGAAAGTAGAAGAAAATCGCCATTAATCTCAGTTGATAGAACTATCACCCTATACGGTCTGCTAAATGGGCATGCTATGAAACATGGTCTATTCATTATACTAATGGGAATAAGAGAACTCGTGCAAGTGAAGTTAGATATACCATTATCGTAAGCAACCTAGAAAACCATTAAAGTACAAGGAAAATATACTCACCCAAAGCCAAGAGTCTGGTCTAAGTTCATCATACAGTGGCTTAACGATTGCATAAAATCGAGCATTTGTGCTTAGTACGATCCCTGCATTCGGCCTCTCCAAAACCAGGTAACCTCCCGTAATGAGAACCTTTCCAGGAGCAGACGCAATCCTAACAAACAAGAATAATCAGCAATGAATAAACTTAAGTTTGACTGCTGAACCCATGGTTTTTATTACCATCAGAATCAAATATATATACAACCTTTCATATCCGGAAAGCTTATAATTTGGCAGACATGTCACAAGATTGGATTTCTTGAAACGGACCTAGGGGGTGGTTGGCATTGTGTTTAGAAGGAAATATGAAATCATAATCATAATCAGAAAATCACTTGTTACAATACATGCTAATAAAGAGTGTTTGGATGTGCTTATTTTTGTAAAGCACTTTGAAGTGTTTGGATAATCCAAAATATATCTGCTTAAATTGGGGCTAAAGAAGCAGTTTTCAGTAAGCATGTAGTGCTTTTTGAGATGAAAACAGGATTACTTTTACATCCTGAACTGATTATCTGATCCAGTTATTCACTAGATAAGATAAATCACTTCCATACCCAAAACTGCTTATTTTGGGGGCAAAAACAAGCAGTTTTCAGTAAGCAATTTGAGACATGCTTATTTCAAAGTCCATCATATCTAAATCCTAAAACCCATTACATAAATTTGATTATATTTATAATTCATATTTCGGGTTTTGTAGCAACTTTTTGACAAAAGAAGTAAATGCAAAAAGCTTGCAAGTGCTTATCTATAAGCAATCCCAAATATTCTAAGGTAATAAGTTTGATTGCACCAAATCCTAAATCACTGATGATCTGATCCCTTAAATCACTAGATAATCAATTCCATAAACACAATGCCAAACACCCCCTTAAAAAACAAAGTTGTAAGTAAAGATAGAATGAATGAGTGAATAAACTTACACTGCTGGTGTCATTTGGTGTTATAAATAAATTCCCTAAAAAAAGTGTTACAAATCAAAATTAGATTCAAACAAATTAAAGATCATAAATTCATATTGTGATTCGCAGTAAGTGTATATTACCTTGAATTGAGAAGAAGTAAAGTAGTAGTATTAGTGAAGGTGATGAGGGAACAAGTTTGACCTCGGAGGTTTTTCCGGATTTTGCTTATTAACGGCTTATTTGTTTTGTAAATGGGAGGTGACATGTACACCGCTGAAAGTGGTATGCACACGACTAATCATGCATTTGGACGTTGTAGTGTGTGCATCATATGTGTAATTTAGCGGTGTGCACACCACTTTCTTTGTGAATACTAAATAAGCACTTTTACGAGTATCTATATATAACATTCTTCGCTGGACAAAACTCCAAAGCATGTAAAATACTATTAGTATTACTTGGTCGAGCATGTTATTATTAGTTGGGCCGTATAAAATAGTATTATTAGTTGTACGGGCCGATAAGGTGGTACGAGAAGCCCCAAGTTGGGCCCAAGTTTTGGTATAACTTCTCCGGTTAACGTTTCGTGTTCTGATTGCTACTTTCTTATTCCAGAAGCAACTCACCAACTTTGAGGGTAGGTATTTCAGATCTAAGTTACTTGATTCTTTTTATTTTTATTTATTTATTTTTTTTTAAGATGTCTATTTCAGTCCCGTCTTTTCTTAGTTGTTGCATGCGTTCGTATTTGTGTTTCCAGTTTTTTGCCGGCTTAAATTTTTTCCATTCATTAGTTTTTCCATACTAGATTGAGGCGTATTTTTAATGCATGCTCCCGTTTCTGGGTTTTTTTCCTAGAGGAATGAATGTTATTTACTGTTAATGTGTGCTGACTTTAGATTTACATTGTAGTTTTGTTTTTTTCTTTTTCAAAATGATGCTAACTTCTTTGCTGTGTAATGGAAACAGAAGGTACAACAAGAAAGATTGAATACGAAACCCAAAAAGAATCCACATCTGTCATAAGGGAAATTGTGTCAAGGACATAGAAGAAGGTCGAGCCTGGGCGCCCGAACACTTTCCGAAAAAGGGCAAAACACTGAAATAATGCGTAACAAAAGCTCCATCAGACTTTGGCAGAACCACAACCATACCACCTTATGTAATCTACTGCAGCAATACGCAGTATGTAATGTGTGCAGTGGTAGAGTATCTGTAACATACATAGCACTAGCCCGCTTAAAAGCAGGCACCCTTCAATTCAGTTTTTCCCCGGGACCAAGTAATGTAAAAAGCCTGCAGTTTTTTTGCCGTGTAACGGCACGCGAATATAAATTCGTGGTTTCTAAAACTGTTTAGTTCAGTACGCAGCAAAGTAGCAAACCAACCCCGCCCGCAACGCGGCGGGTTACTGCTCTTGTTTACTACAAAATACGAGTAACACTTTTATAATTGTTATCTTTTTAAAAGTTTTGTAATAAACGAAATAATAATTTCAAGCAACGATAAAATGGTGAACTCGAATCCAATTTCGATATCTACTTTTAACACTGTATTTCCAAGTTGAGTGAAGGGGAGAAAAGAAAAAGAAAGTAACCATCTTTTTTTTAGAAAGAAAAATGAAAAAGTAAATGAGTGAAAAAGTAAAACTTTCACTCTACTTTTTGGGTGAAACACCAACTCTCCATTTCTTTACTCGCTCATTTTTTACTTTGATTTTATTTTCTCTTTCTTCTTATTGTAATTGGCTATTATTTTTCTTTAAAAAGAAATGCGGCTATTAAATTTGAAACCAAATGTGTTATAATAAAATAAATACTGCCCTCACGTTCCCAAATTTATTGGTCCATGATTGAGCTTTTTTAGTCTTTCTTCTTCAACGTTGACCTTAAATATTTTTGTGGGTGTTAGATATTATTTGATGTAAAATTAATATAAATGGATTGGGTTTTAAGTGTACTTTTCAATGGTATAATTTTTCATTAATTATTAATATAATGAAAATATATATATTTACGGTCAAAAGTTGGAAACAACTTGACTTTGAAAATTCCCAAAGTGGACAATAAATTTTGGGACTGGAGGGAGTAGTTTTATAATAGGTATTTGAGATTTACGCCAAAAGTTCTTTTATAGATCCCAACTTTTACCATATAACCCATCAAGCAATCTTAGCCACTTCTTTTTTAAATCAAAAATAAAAAATAAACGTTCCACCTTTTTTTTAAAACTTAAATATTTCGCAACCGTAAATCGTCAAGTTACAAAAAAAAATACCATCGCGACGAGAATTAAAATTATCTTTTCTATAGACATCCATTGTTAGAGTTGAGATCCCATGAAGAACCATACATTGGCCATAGAACCCTATCAACCAATCATAGCCACCCATTATATTTTTTCAGCATTTTTTTTCAAAACAACATATCTTGCAAAACGGTAAATCTTCAGCTACAAAAAAATATCATCGCGACGAGAATTAAATGATCTTTCAGAAAAAAAAATATAGATATGCATGTTATATACTTTCGACGAAATTTTTTTTTCGACGAACTTTTTTTTTTTTTTTTTTTTTTTTTTCGGCCTAGAAAGAATCATATATGATTCCCGGGTTAAAAAAAATTCAAAAAAATTTTATGATTCGTAAAAATCATATACTGATTCCGATTCTACGAATCATATATGTATTCGTAAGAATCATATATGAATTTGTTAAAATCGAATCATATATGATTTT
Source organism: Artemisia annua (assembly GCA_014162995.1). Classification (NCBI taxonomy): domain Eukaryota; kingdom Viridiplantae; phylum Streptophyta; class Magnoliopsida; order Asterales; family Asteraceae; genus Artemisia; species Artemisia annua. Next base: position 79,897 of record LBNU01023397.1, read on the forward strand.
TCTGGCGAAAAAAATAAAAGTTCATC
>LBNU01023397.1:87066-112100 GCA_014162995.1 Artemisia annua
AAAAAAAAGTTCGTCGAAAGTATATAACAATGCATGTCTATAGAAAGATAATTTAATTCTCGTCGCGATGGTATTTTTTTTGTAGCTTGACGATTTACGGTTTGCGAAATATTTAAGTTTTAAAAAGAGGGTGGAAGTTTATTTTTTTATTTTATTTAAAAAAAAAAATGAGTGGCTAAGATTGCTTGATGGGTTCTATGGTAAAAGTTGGATCTATAAAGAACTTTTGGCTGCATTGTTATATACTTTCGACGAACTTTTTTTTCGATAAACTTTATTTTTTTCGCCCAGAAAAATCATATATGATTCGTAAGAATCATATATGATTCGATTTTAACAAATCATATATGATTCGTAAGAATCATATATGATTCGATTTAACGAAAATCATATATGATTCTTACGAATCATATATGATTCTTTCTGGGCGGAAATTGAAAAAAAAAGTTTGACGAAAAAAAAAATTCGTCGAAAGTATATAACAATGCATATCTATAGAAAGATCATTTAATTCTCGTCGCGATGGTAATTTTTTTGTAGCTTGAAGATTTACCGTTTGCAAGATATGTTGTTTTGAAAAAAAAATGTGAAAAATATAAATGGGTGACTATGATTGGTTGATAGGTTCTATGGCATGTATGGGTTCTTCATGGATCTCAACTCTTTAGATTACTTAGGATTTACCATAAAAATCTCAAATACCACATAGATGCCCAAGCTTAAATAATATATTGTTTGGTTTGTAGATGATATTAGGAATAGATATAGGTTTGATTGCAAAATATATTATTAATCATAATTACTTAAATCTTATATTTAAAACTAGAGTTTTAGTATCTAAAGTTTATATAAGTAACAAAAAGAAATGTAGAATGTGAAGGACAATGAACATAACACGTGTGATAGAAATAAGTTGTTCGGAAAAAATGATGACTTTTTGAGAAACCCACTCATCTTGAGTGGTACGGGTTTTATTTTTTTTGTCATGAACTCATTACTTAAATTCAATCTTTGGTATGTGGATTTCGGAATCAAGGAATAGATATCATGCATTGTTGTTGCTTGGTGACATGGAATGAAATCAAAAAGTGACGTTGAAACATATAGCTTCATTTTTAGGGAATGGGATGGCTTGGTAGTAATTATCTTATGGATAACAAACCAAACACACCCTAAGTCTACCAAACAAAAACTTTAGCCTATGAATCCATTCTATGAATTTGAACACCACACAACAAACGCCTCCTACATTCTTAAACCAGAAAAACAAGTTTATTAGCTTTGTAAAATTCAAAAGATCATATAAGCAAAGGAAATAAACTAATTTAAACAACCGCTAAATAAGATGTTTGTAACATTTTTTTTATTTAAGTGTGTACACACTTGAGAAATTTTGATAAAGAGTTATTACTTTTTTTTTCTTTTTTTTTTCTATCATATAAGAAAAACTTGCATCATAAACTATCAAACGGTTAAGCTATAGAGTAGCAACGTACTTTCCTCCGTGTTCAATTATCATATGCGTACTTGTTTTTGTTCCATTATGATGCAAACTTTCAAATTTTGTTTCGATATAATACTTTTGCTGACTTGTCAGGGGTACTTTGGTAATTTTAAAAGTGTTGACACGTTAGCAATAAATATGATATAATAATATAATTTAAAAATTTTGTAGCATATAGTGGAACAAAATTAAGTATGATAATTAGTGCATTAGTATTTTATAGCCTAAACCCAATATCGCAAATATCACATCCGCACTCGGCAGAAATAATTTCCAAAAGTACGTTCACTTGTTAGCAAAATATTTTCGGCTTTCATCCTAAAATTGACCTTTTAGGGTAAAAAAATAATAAATAAATATATAAATACTCCGTAAAAGACTTTTGTACAAACTTTCTCATGACATTTGGTGTGATATACAGTACTTTACAATAATAAGTCCGTATGTAAGTAGCTTACCTTGCACACATAACTTGACTTCTAATTAAATTATGTTAAATCTCCCTTTGCTAAGAGCCTATCATGATTTCACTAGGAGGTTATTACTAGCCGTGATCTTTTAGCTCTATGACGAACGATATGATATTTCAAACAGGTAGTATCAAGTATCAACATTGATAAATCATATCACTTAATAACCTGAACTAGCAAAACCCAACAACCATGGTTCCATACTAACGTGTTCCATTACTCTAGCAGTACTTTTAATCAACGACAAGCAAAGCTTTAAGCGATCTTATTTTGTTTGGCAGTGAGCTCAGACTTAATTAGTCGGTGAAAGGATCAGAAACCAGGCACTGTTAGTAGAAAAAGTGCTCGTTTGATAAAGGAAGACGTACACTATGATCATTTCTATCTTTACTTGGATAGTTACTTTGATGTTTTCTAGCATCAAATGTCCTACATGCATATTCATGTCTTATCTATCTTATATAATAAACGAAGGTTTTTTACAACCCTCCTAAGCGCGCATCATTAAAAACCCAATTAATATTCTGAGGTGGATTTCCTTATTTAGAGTCATAGTACAACTCTTCTGCTGCACCAATTTTGTAGAACCCTTCCTCTACACGCTCCATCTTCAGTTATCATTCTTCAATCTTATTTTTGGAAACCATTAAACACCAATTAATTCCGCTCCACATCTTCCTCTACACGCTTTGGAGATGCCAGCCCATTTTGATTTCGTTATTGTAAGCGCCTTTTTTTTTTTTTTTTTTTTTTTTTTTTTTTTTTTTTTTTTTTTTTTTTTTTTTTTTTTTTTTTTTTTTTTTTTTTTTTTTTTTTTTTTTTTTTTTATACTTTTCTTTGTGTTGATTAAATTGTTTTGTTGCATACTTTCGTTAGTGTTGATTAATTATAATATGAGTATACTGATTGCTATTTGTGAATGTGTTGATTAATTATAATAATGTTTGATTTGGGGAAAATCATTTTTATTCATTTAGGATATGCTATTAGAATAGATTAGTGAATCCCTTATTAGAACATGAATTAAATTGATTTTTTGGATGAAACCATAAACATATTGGTATTCGGTTTTCTGCATTTTTTTTATATTTATTAGATTAATTTTTGTAATGCTAAGCATTAATTTCCTTCAAAATCAGTTTCAATTCCACTATTTCTTCTTCCCTACGTTTTCTTAAGCATTAATCATTCAAAAATTCAACGATTTGTTTTGATTCGGTCCAGTCAATCATCACTAACACATTCCATAAATCAAAACAATCGGTTTTGAGGATTGAAACCAATCAATCACTTCCTCCCTACATTTCAATTTGAACTATTTTTGTAAACAATTCTAATAGAAATGTGGTGTTGGTAATCGAATTTGATTTGCTACTTCTTCATTAATCTGTAAGTTATGACTTTCGTTTATTTTGGTGTAGTTTCGTTTGTAATGTGGGTTTTTGCAAGGCGATATGATTATGAAGTGATCATTTTATAATGTTGTTTTTTATGTTAATTCTACGGTTAATTTGCTTTGATTTTTTTTCAGGTCATTATTAAGGAGTTGTTTAGATGATTTTATTAAAGAGATGTGTTCTGAGACGATGGTTTCTAAGGTTAGTGCCTTCTAAAAATGAAACTTAAAATGGATGATTTTGTAATGTTGGTTTTTACGAGATGATGGTTTACTTCTTTTGATTATTGATGACTTATCAAGTGCCGCGTATGAAATTGTTTGTTGTCTAAAACTAAGATTTCCAGGTTGTTTGTTTTGTTTTTTCTTCAAAGGTGGGACTTGAATGATTGCACTTATATGGTTCTTTAATAGATGGACTTCGCGTAGATCATTTGTAGTATTCTTCCTGGTAAGTTTGTTATTAATTCTAATTCATGATTATTTGATCTTTAGATTATCCTTTAGCATTATTTTGGATTGCAAGTTATTTTGCACTTAATATGTTTGATGAAATGTCCCTGAAAGAAAATTTCTTAAGATGGACTTATTTTGTTTTTGTAATGCAAATTCATTCGGTTTGCACCTTAGGTGTCATACATGGATAAAGTTTTGGTGAAGTTTTCCTGAAGTGTTGTTATTTTTCCATGTTTTTGTAGGTGATTTTTGAGCTGTTTATGTGGATGAAATGTCAAATGGAACCTATTTTACAATAGGATGTTTAGGTAAATTATGAAAATGGCTACTTTATTAAAAGGTAGGATTACACTTTTATGTAATTTTAGAATGTGGTAAAATGCATGCAAAATTTTAGAATGTTCTTGTAAGAGTTGAATGTTCTTATAGCAAGTTAAATACTGCCATTTACATGACTAAGGGCTACTTTTTAAGTTGATTAGTCAAGATGCATTGACTACATAGTATTATACATCTGATGTCTTTAATACATTGTGCTTATACCAGGTACCCAATTGCTAATATTCTTTCTTGGCATTTAGCAACGGGAACAAAGTCTTATTTAAAAGGGAGTTCGCGCCAGTGATGTGGTGTCACACCCTGAAAATACCTGTTATATGGCAGCGGAATGAAATACCTGGGTGTAACGAACATGGCATCTCATACAAGGTTATATTGAACGACCTAAAGTGTCGTTTTGAAAATACATCGTCTGATCATTAAAACATTCAGAGTTTACAAAATAGGTCCCAAAATGGTGTTACAAATTCATGAAAACAAGTTCAACTTGATCAAACGTTACATAAGTGCATAAAATGAAAGATGAGACGCGTCGACTCCTCGACTCCATGATGGTCCATATGCAAGTCACATGTTGTTATCTTAGTTACCTGAAAATACATTGCTAAAACGGTCAGCAATAATGTTGGTGAGAAATCATAGGTTTATGTAAATGAATGTTATACGGTAACCTCAAGTATAATGTGTAAGACATAAGTCTCATGAAAAATCGTACAATACACCTTAAGCTCATGACCCAGAAGCTAGACTGTACTAATGAAATGCCCCAAATGGAGTGCTTTGCCAAACACCCTGAATGTATGAAATGAAATGCATCCGTTTGACTGTTGGTAACCCCAACGCGGATGGGGGCGTCACCCTCAATAGATCTATCCACTCACTTTCGCTTGCTCACAATTAACGGTTCATGATAATAGGGGACTTAAACATGGCAAATGCGGTAACTTAAGCATTGTACTTGAATTTGTATACTTAGGTCCCTACAAAAATGGTGCAATGTATTCTCCCCCGTGGGATTTGAAAACAATAAAAATGTAAACGGGGCTATGAAAACTCACCTCAAGTGATGGTACAATATGTAGTGTATGAACTGAAGTGATGAGGTGCAACTCCTAGCCGCAACCTAAAATGAATGCATGTAATCTAATTTAGATTATGAAATGAATTCGTGTATGCACTTGCACTTATAATCTATACCACTCGTATTAGTTTAAAACATGTATAATTGTCGAAAATATAATTCATATCATCGTATGAAGTCATAATATATTTTACATGTTCATATGGTGTAACGATGTTTTATGATAGTTATTTGGTGATAAATTGTGAAAATACAAGTTTTCGTCGTAAATATTACACTTAGTAATTTCTGAAATACGGCTAAAAATAGCCTCGGAAAACTAGTTGTAAAACAGTGAATATTGAGAGTTAGGAAACAAAATTGGTATTTCTGGAAAGCTTAGCACCAAACCTAAATATGTTCAGTAGTGAAGTTTTGCTCAATGTGCCCATATCTTAAGATAAATGGTCGAAAAATATGATGTTTAGGCCAAAACTGCCATTTCTGGGCAGTTTTTGTGAATGTTTGGATGACTGTAGATTACTCATTTTAAGTCCAAATGACAAACGGCTTTTTGATATGAAAACTAGGCCAGGTGCTCTAACTTTTGTTCCTTGGAGTCCCAACTCCAGAACTGAGTCATTTGATGGGAAAATGGCTCTCAACATGGGTGTTTGCAAAGTTTCTGGGTAGACTTTGAAAAATTTCTGAGTAAAAGTGCTGGTAGAATTTTAGTGAACTAATATTCTTTGAAAAATCGTAACTTATTCGTTATAAGGCCGTTTCTCAAGTTCTTTATATCCCCAAAAAGGTAAAAAGGTGAATTAACATATTTTTAACAGTTTGGTATGTTTTGACAAGGTCTAAGGCTCATTTTTTGTCAATGAAATTCGTACATCAGCAACATATGTTTCAGAAAAATATATATATATAGTGTAACTTGTTTTTGGCATAACTTTTTCATCGTAAGTCCGTTTTTATCCGTTCTTTCGACCATGAATTCATCTAAAAGTGTATTTTCTAGTTTTTGGGTCAAAAATTAACCAAAACTTACTGAGTTTACTCAGTTTTGCAAATAGGGACAGTAGCTTTTTATATTGTTCTAAAAATGGTTTTTACTAGTTTATACTTGTCCAAGTCCATCACCAACAACATCAACAATCCCTTAATCTACCATACACCTTCCTAAGGTGTCATGGGTTCCCTATGATCATCTTTCAACCATTTCTCCAAAGGTTCTCAAGTAATCCATTTTAAGAATAAAAATGATATAAACTTAGGTTTTGTGGTATAGACTTTTCATGCATGTACAAAAACAACAAAAGTACATAAACCTTGTAAGGAATTTTTGGTAGAACTTGTGAAAATAAAGTGATGAACTTACTTGGAAGATTATTAATTTTTAGGAAGAAAACCTTACTAATCCATATGTTTATATTTCAAAACCTTGTAATAGATTACTAATGGAACTTGATTATGACTTGTTCTTGAAAAACTTGTGGTTGCCTCTTGTTCTTGATCTTAGGTCGAGCACACCAAGAGAGAAAGGAAGAAAGACTTTTTATTTTGATCTAATTTTTGTAAAAACTATACATGTATGTTTAAAGTGAGGTGTAATATGGATGATATAGCCAAGATTTGGCATAGGACAAGTGTCCCAAGTGACACCAAAACCGGCCACCTAAGGGTGTGGTTGGTTTTGTGTAATTTTTGTGCATTATTTTGTTTACGGGGTACCGTTTAGTGTATAGTTTTGAGCGGTTTAGCGTTTTCAGGTACCGGGTTAATTAGAAATAAATTATAATGGGACAAGAAAGATCATCTTTCAACCATTTCTCCAAAGGTTCTCAAGTAATCCATTTTAAGAATAAAAATGATATAAACTTAGGTTTTGTGGTATAGATTTTTCATGCATGTACAAAAACAACAAAAGTACATAAACCTTGTAAGGAATTTTTGGTAGAACTTGTGAAAATAAAGTGATGAACTTACTTGGAAGATTATTAATTTTTAGGAAGAAAACCTTACTAATCCATAGGTTTATATTTCAAAACCTTGTAATAGATTACTAATGGAACTTGATTATGACTTGTTCTTGAAAAACTTGTGGTTGCCTCTTGTTCTTGATTTTAGGTCGAGCACACCAAGAGAGAAAGGAAGAAAGACTTTTTATTTTGATCTATTTTTTGTAAAAACTATACATGTATATTTAAAGTGAGGTGTAATATGGATGATATAGCCAAGATTTGGCATAGGACAAGTGTCCCAAGTGACACCAAAACCGGCCACCTAAGGGTGTGGTTGGTTTTGTGTAATTTTTGTGCATTATTTTGTTTACGGGGTACCGTTTAGTGTATAGTTTTGAGCGGTTTAGCGTTTTCAGGTACCGGGTTAATTAGAAATAAATTATAATGGGACAAGACGGGATATAACAAAGTTGTAAAAATTATAAAAATATAATTTTTGTAAACTTTGGGTGTTTTGATAGATATTGTTTGGTTGGTACAAATATTGTTATAAGTTAATATAAATGAAGGTTTAAAAATATAAAACCTTAAAATATAAAATAATTAACTTTTACAATTTTAGTGGGAATATTACTAATATATAAAATATTAGTGCCATAGTGGGAATTGTTTGGTGTATTGGTTAAAAACTATAATCATGTGTTATCATTTATTTGAAGATAAATAAATATATATATAACTTGAAATTGTATATATTCTACGAGTGGGATAGAATGCAAATGATGTCATGCTGAATTGTAGACTAACCCTAGTCTATGAAATGTATAATGAATGATGTCTCATGATAATGTGACTTAACCTGCCCGGTTTCGTCAAATGAATATCCGTAAACCTAGTTTACGTGAAATGATGAATTGTGAAATGATGAATAGTGATTCAAATAATGATATGATAATGACCTGAAATTGAGAATTGTGACATGCGGTAACCTTGATGCTATCACGGAATAGTCCTGCCTTCAATGGTAACACACTAACACTAACTATTAAAATGAATTCTACTATGAATGCAGATAAACACTTGCAATGTATTCTATCGTGATGGGTTTACTCTAAATTCTAAGAACAAGCCTTCAATGTGGACTAGAATTGGACTGGGTGGTTTCTTGCATTTGTTGGTGCTATCCCTTATGAAACCATTGTTATATCTTTTTCCAGCCTTCAGTGTATATTTTTATGAGTTTTTTAGTTTTAAAGTTAATTGGGTGGATTTAGTGATTACTGAATTGGGTTAATTGGGTGGACTCAGGTTTATGAAATAAAAAGTTGTTTATACTGATGTTGGTTAACATGTATAAAAATGAGTCAATTGATTAAAAAGCAGGCGTACATTGGAATCTCATGTGTACATTATCTACTAATCAATTAGTCTATGGAACCCATTATGTTATATTGCAGCAATGGCGTGCCCAGCGGATTGCAGCTGAGGAAGTCAAAGACAATGTCAAGTTTCAGCCTCTTGGTGGTGATTGATATACAATTTCGAGCTTTTTTGTTTTACTTTTGTTTTTCTTCTTCTGTTATGTAGATCTAAGCTTCTCATCAGATGTGCTTATTTATTATATTTTCTTTAGGCGGGAGATGCGTATGTTCAGTTTAGGGAGAAAGAATATGCAACATAAGTGTTGAAGAATCTTACTGGAAGATACTATTCATGTATGGGCCTTTATTCGTTGAATGTATTTATAATGACTTTCGCCTAAATATGAGAATTTGTTTCTTCTTTTCTATACATTTTTCATGGCATGTTAAAATTATAGAAACATTTTGTAGGACGATCCATCATTGTCGACTTCTAAACAGTAGACAATACGAGGATAATGGATGCAACTGCGGTGTCTGTTGCAACTTCATGCATCTAAAGAAGGTATCCTATAGCTCTGGTATGGTTATTATGTTATTGCTATACAATTTGTGTAAGGTGTAAATTATTAAGATTTTAGATATTTGGTTTGAATGTTTAAGTAAAAATGCATGTTTATCTCATGAATGTTGTTTTCTATCAGTAAGTGGATCCCTAAATTTGATCGGTTATGCTTTAAGTACTATTATTGTGCGTGAGTCATGTTTAAATAGATGTATTATGAAGAAATAAAAAACAAGTTCAAAACATGTCATAGTTAGTGGTGAATTTACAACAGATTATGGACTCATTAATTGGAGACTCCACCATCAGTTATGTCCTCAAAGTAATAATAAGGGTTCACACGTGAACCAGAAATGTGACGTTAAGGTTTGCTACTTTAAAACTATTCATAGATCTCGATTCTATTAAACTGCTGAATATAAGCTTTATTAAACCCATTGGAATCTTGCAATTCTCATAATTTTTATTGGACATAACAGGAGAAATAAAGTGTTGCAGTTCTCATACTTGGCTAAAACCTTTTTTTTCATCTTTTCTATGTAACCAAAAGTCCAAAACACAACATGAACTGACCCTTCATAAAATATGTGGTTCAAAATCAAAGTACCTAACGAGTTGATACAGATTGCCACATTTTCTTTAGCCTATGCTGAACCACATTGTGCAGTTAACCTCTATTTCAGTTTGGTTCCGGTTTAGTTTGTCATTGATAGTTTTTAAAGATGTATTGATTATAGCTATTATTACACATTACACATTAGAGTTCACGACACCTATTTTCCTAATCAGATAAATACTAATAGTTTGGTGTTTTTACTTTTGGCTAATTGTAATACACTAAAACACTTACATAGTGTGCGAGCGTGCATGCGAATCTCTTTTCTCTGTTTACACTTTCCTTTTAGCTTTATGATCTTAAGCAACAGGGTTCATAGAGAGGCAAGAAGTAAAATCTTTCCTTTTAGTGTAGTTCTTATAACCACTACAAAATTTTGGACATACACTCACTAAAACTTTTCCTCACTAAAGTTTTTAAAAGTCACCAAAAAGTAAAAAATAAACAAAAATTATAAAATTAAAACTTTGGCATATACTCACTAAAAATTTTCCCCACTAAAACTTTTATAAAGTCACCAAAAGTAAGTGAAAAACAAAGAAAAAATAAAAAANAATACATGTCATAGTTAGTGGTGAATTTACAACAGATGATGGACTCATTAATTGGAGCCTCCACCATCAGTTATGTCCTCAAAGTAATAATAAGGGTTCACACGTGAACCAGAAATGTGACGTTAAGGTTTGCTACTTTAAAACTATTCATAGATCTCGATTCTATTAAACTGCTGAATATAAGCTTTATTAAACCCATTGGAATCTTGCAATTCTCATAATTTTTATTGGACATAACAGGAGAAATAAAGTGTTGCAGTTCTCATACTTGGCTAAAACCTTTTTTTTTCATCTTTTCTATGTAACCAAAAGTCCAAAACACAACATGAACTGACCCTTCATAAAATATGTGGTTCAAAATCAAAGTACCTAACGAGTTGATACAGATTGCCACATTTTCTTTAGCTTATGCTGAACCACATTGTGCAGTTAACCTCTATTTCAGTTTGGTTGCGGTTTAGTTTGTCATTGATAGTTTTTAAAGATGTATTGATTATAGCTATTATTACACATTACACATTAGAGTTCACGACACCTATTTTCTAATCAGATAAATACTAATAGTTTGGTGTTTTTACTTTTGGCTAATTGTAATACACTAAAACACTTACATAGTGTGCGAGCGTGCATGCGAATCTCTTTTCTCTGTTTACACTTTCCTTTTAGCTTTATGATCTTAAGCAACAGGGTTCATAGAGAGGCAAGAAATAAAATCTTTCCTTTTAGTGTAGTTCTTATAACACACAATCTAAATTCATTCAAGCTTTTAGAGTAATAGTCAATCCACTGATCATCTTATCCATTCTCAGCATGTAGATTAAGTAATGGCGGTAGCTAAGAATGAATCCTTTGACGACATCAAGGAAAACGTCGTTGACAAGGTACTTTAGCTGATCCTAACTTTTGGTTTCAAGGCCAGACTTATTTTTTCGTCATCTGCTTTAGTTGGTAAAAAAAAGGTAAATGCTTACTTGGGTCCACATGGTGTTGGACCCCGTTTAAGATTCATAATTTTATTTGATGAAATTTTTGAATGAAGTCTTGATTTTTAGGATGAACTATGGAACTACAGGTTGAGCCTATAGCAACATAGTCACTAATTGGCGAGGTGAGTTTTGCTTAAGGTCAAAATGTGTAATTTTTAGGAAGAAATGATGAGGTTATTTTTTTTCCCAAGTACGTATACTTTGTATAACTTTGTTGCCTTGAACAAGCAATTTAGAAAACAACTTAAAGTGACGAACGATATAAGCTATCACTGTCTTGGACTTTCAAGATTTATGTAAACTTGTATGCTCGATTTCAATTTTTTTATATTCTGTAAAATGGTTATTATTTCATAGGTTTGCAAAACTTTATTTCTAGAATGACTTTATTTTTTTTTCATTGAACTTTGCTTAGTCTACTTGATATGTGTAGATAATTGCCTTAGTATTGCATTTATAGGTATATAAGAAATTACTCTTCATCCTTTAAACAGATATCGACAAGAGCCAAGGTTGCTGCAACTTGGGAAAGGAGTTTATGCATGGAAAAAACTGTTGCAACTTGGCCACTTATTGTTATGTATATGTTGATTCTTAGAGAGTTGTTTAAAGAATTGCATTGGGTTTGTATTTCTATAAATCATTTCTTTGTTTTCCTTCTACTTTAATTCTTTATGTTATGACTACTTGCCGTTATTTTAGTGTCTGGATTGAAAACTTACGGTACTTATTGCATGAGTTTTGATACTCTTATGTCGTTGCCATTTTCTTTTTGATATCACAAGTGCCATAATTTTTCTTTATACAGCAAAAAAATAATGTTGCCAAAACTTCTGTTTGTTGTTTGAATTATAGTTTGTGATGCACATGGATCTAAAACTATCAACATATAATGTAAATTTTAAATATCACATTGACATAAGCTTTCATATAATTAGTTTAAGCCGTGAAGTAAAATTAGTTATTTACTATTATTAAGTTATTATCTTATCTTTTACTTTCTTGAATGATAAAAATTACTCGAACAATATTAGTATTTCATAACGGTCACCTTATTTTTGAAACATTTACCGCCTAACGGAACACATTGAAGATAATAAACGGAACACATTTTGGAAAGACGTTGATCATACCGAATTTCCAAATTACTCCGTTTGATAAACGTTTACGGTTAAAGATCGTAAGGAAACATATCCCGAGTATGTTTCATTAGATATGACAATAAACAAGAGGCGGGGTCAATCACTTTCAGATGTTGGTTTGTATCAGTCACGTCCAGTTTTCACACATGTACAATTGTACGTTGTCGTTTCCAGAGTAAAAAGCAAAAGAGGTTTGATGGTTTTCATTTATGATGTAGATGATAATATTTCGAAAAGTAGTACATATATTGTCTAAAAAGAAGTACTTCAAGGTCTATGATCAGTGTTCAACAGATACGTACAACTATAAAAATGACATGTTGTATACCATTTTTTACCTTTGCATATACTCTTATTAACAAATTCCTTTTAGTTTGACTTTTTTTTAAATTACTTTTTACGTGTTTACGGTATGAAAATTGGCTACTTAAATGTTTGACGCTGACTGCATACCTTTGCTCTTCAAGTCTATCAAAGTTGGAGAAGACGATACATTCACGTTTATTACTTTAATAGTTACAAACCAAATTGCTTATCGTATCATTGACATATTACTTATTATTCACTTCAAGAAATAATAGAACCTATTTACATTCGTGGTTGGTTGTTAATTTATTCACACATGTAATGGATGAATCCAGGTGAGGAAATGTAACGGGACAAGACTCTAAGTTCTTCGATTATCAAGAACTTCTATTCAACTACATATAATTAACGGAACACATTTTGGAAATAAGGTTATCATACAAAGGTTGAGAATTACTCCGTCTGATAAATGTTTACTGCTAAGATCGTGAGGAAACAATATACTGTGTTGGTGTCATTTGCTAAGACAATAAATAATAGCCAAGGGCAATCACTTTCAAAAGTGGGTTGTACATGCCACGTCCTGTTTTCACACATGGACAACTATACGTGGCTATTTCATGCGTCAAAAGCAAAAAAGGTCTGAAGGTTGTTTAAGATGCATATTGTAATCTATCAAAAACTACTACAAGTGCAGTTTACAAAGAAGTTCTCCAAGGCTTATTGTTAGGTCACCATGTTTAGCATAAACAACCAAAGATACATGAACTAGAATAGAGAAGAAGAGACTAGAAGAAGAAGATGGAAGGAACTCTAATATTGATGTAAATGATATTGATATTGCATGAGAACCAACAAGCCCTAGAATGGGCATTACATAAGCTTATATAGGGGAGTCCAAGAGTCACAAGACTCTTCCTACCATATTACACAACTAGCCCTTGGACTTCCACCTAATTTGTAATAACATCATAAACTTTCATAGTCACATGATTAAACATAAATATTAAGCGTTCAAATATAAAACTAATATAGCAACCTAATACAAACTAATGACCGACACTTTCTAAACGTGAAACGTGTTCCTAACAAACTTTAACTAAGCAACGTAAACGTGTCCCTAGGGTATATGTCTATTAAGAGCCGATCAATTCAAATAAGTGCAACTCACCCCGACATGTGCAAATTTCTTTCTTCATCTATGAGCACATGTTAAGGGGGAGCATTTGAAAAATGATAAAACTCTCAAAGTGTTAACAAAATGTGTTTCTTTATCATAAACACTTTGAGAGAATTTTCAAAGATTTGGTTATATGGCGATTGAGGAAAAATACCAAAAGACCGACCACTTTAATTAAATGCATGGAGTTATAAGGATGGTAAGGTTAGGTATATGTTCCCATGATCCACCAGAACCGGAGGGATCTTCCCAGGGACAATCCAATAGATAGTGTTAGGTCACCATGTTTAGCATAAACAACCAAAGATACATGAACTAGAATAGAAGAGAAGACTAAAAGAAGAAGATGGAAGGAACTCTAATATTGATGTAAATGAAATTGTTATTGCATGAGAACCAACAAGCCCTAGAATGGGCATTACATAAGCTTATATAGGGGAGTCCAAGAGTCACAAGATTCTTCCTACCATATTACACAACTAACCCTTGGACTTCCACCTAATTTGTAATAACATCATAAACTTTCATAGTCACATGATTAAACATAAACATTAAGCGTTCAAATATAAAACTAATATAGCAACCTAATATAAACTAATGACCGACACTTCAATAACGTGAAACGTGTTCCTAACAATCTCCCCCTAAGGGTCGGTCATCAATGGTGAATGGTTGCTAGACGTCATCTTCTTTACTCTTGAAATTTGGCAATTACTGGACGTCTCAAAATCGGTTAGATTAGACAAAAATTCTTTGCTCTTCAATCCTTGTTCCTTGTTGTTGAAGTGATGCATATGATGTAGTAATCTGCCTTTGGTCACTCCTTCGACTCAACTTGATGGTACGCCATTCCAACATGCTCATACGTCTTTGAACTTTTATGACTTGTGCTTAAGTGATTCCCGTTCATTAAGTAAGATCTTGGTCTTAAGACTTTGTAGATTCCGTTGTCGTTGAATCTTTCATTAACTTTGAGAAACTTTGATCTTTCTTTGACTTTGTATAACTTAGATCTTTTCGGGAAGCCTTTGACGTAAGTATGAGCATGTGGAATCATGTGTTGGTGGTGAAGTTCCTACAAGAAAATGGTTAGTAATAATCAACCGGCACTTACAAGTGAGAAACAGAATTTTTCACCCTCATAATGTGGTTACTCCTTCTGCCCCTCACCATGGCCGTTCCTAATCGGATCCCCCGAAAGGGCTTACTCAGAAAATACCGGAGTACCCTAACGATTAGGTGAGTCGTACGAGATCACCCTACGACTGTAGACCATCCGGCACTTACAGGTTTGGAGTTAGAATTCATCAACAGCATAGTGTGAAGACTCCTTCTAATCCTTACCAAGGCCGTTCCTAATCGGATGCCCCCGAGAGGGCTTACACTGACATACATACGTACACCAACGATTAGGTGAGCCGCTGGAGATCACCCCGCGACTGTATAATGCACATGGAACGTCACCGAACACACTAAGCGTAACCCACAAGGAGTTACCGAAGTGACCTGCTGTCAGGGCTGTTTGATGTTGACCCTGGCAGGATTTCCGTTCAATCATTGAGAAAACACCTAAGTGATTCCTCTCATAAACGTTCTCGGCAGATTGCTAAGATCTGCGAAGGACTCGATAATTTACAACTGGTGTCCATTGATGTAGAACAACCAGTGTAAGAAAACTAAGTGTTCCTAAGAGATCTTTGATGAATCTCGAGGCTCTAGACTCGATTAGTGCACCTATGGTTTCCTATGCGGAGATTGGGGCAGGGTCTCCTGTTTCAATATCAACCAACTCTAAGAGAAGGTCGATAGATTATACCGGTTCCCCGTGAGAATGAAACAAGTATCTTTTGAGAGATACCTGAGTGGCTAGAAGGTTTAGTGCATTGCGTCACTGGGTCCATGACGTCTTATCTTCAATACCGATGTTACTTTTGTAACAATCAGTAGCAGATGAGGTGTACCCGGTGTCTGCCCTAAGGTTGAATATATGGAGGGCTCATTTCTTTTCACCCTTTTCTTTTCATTTCTTTTTCATTCTTCAACCCCTTCTTTCCCTTTCATTCATACCCCTTCTTTTGTATCATACCTAAGGACTTCTATTTCTAGACTATGGGAGTTGTCCTTGGGTAGATCCCTCCGGCTCTGGCGGATCATAGGACATTTTCCTATCCTTAATCACCTTATAACTCCATGTCGCCATAAAACCATTTGCTGAAAATCTCTCGAAGTGTTTTATGAATATAAAACACATTTGGTTAACACCTCGAGAGTTTTACTTTTTCAGAAATACTCCCCCTTCACATGTGCTCGTCATTGTTTAAGATAAATTTGCACATGCAGGGTAGAGTGGGCACTTTTAGAATTGATCTACTCTTAATAGACTTGTACCCGAGGGACACGTTTACGTCGCTAGTTAAAGGGATCCATTATCAGCTTTTAGGTGATAACTAGCCCTACTAACTAACTTGATGTTGTTAACATTCCTCAAAGAGGAAGTTAGACCCGTCATAGTACTTATCTACTAAGAGTTTCTCGAAAATGGTACAATCTATTCAGACAAGTCCTTATCGGACAAGTCCTTTCGATTACTAACATTTGTTGTTCCGTCAATTCTTGGGTGATATCTGAGTCGAGCTCACATGAGATTCCTTAACTTTTATTCATATTTTGATCACTTTTAACTTTTCTCCCCCTCAAAAATAGCATATCAAATGTTATTTTTGAAAACTTTTGATTAAAATATGCCTTTTTGACTCTTACGGGGAGAATTAAACAGGAACAACGTGATTGTAAGCAAAGATGTTTTTCAAGTACTCCCCCTCAAATGTTGCATTATATTTTGAAGGTTTTGAATTTTCGAGGGAATACTTGTTCTTTTGAGCAGAATTATGAAAAACTTTGAAAATTTGATTAATTCTACTCAAAAGTAAGAAGCCTTCGCTCCTTATATGAGGATTGAGGCACTGAAGCGTACCTCAGGGTCCTTTCTTTACAAGATCGGGTTGTGCACTGTTATATGTGCACAAACCATAATGAATGAAGAAATGAAAATGATATATGAAATTCAGAATACCATATGACAGATTCACAATGGAGGCTGATCAGGACGACGATATGTGAGGATGTTCGGTATGGCTTCCCGTGCTCCTATCAAGCTTTCCAGAGTTCGAACATGATGTCGGAATCTTAATCGTTGTTTGATGATGTCGATGAATTTCCGAGCTTCACGTTGATCCCTATGCACCCAGCCTACATCCGATCCTTCTTTGTGCTTTGTCAACTTATCTTGAAGAGCAAGTAGGATCATCCTGAGAGTTGCGTCTCCAAACTTCATAGTCTCCTCGTATCTCATAAAATTGATGCTTCCTTGCGATGGAAATGCGACCCCAAATGGTTTCTTGTTAAAGGTGTAGGGTCTCATTTCATGGATGCCAGGAGTTTTATCTTCTGGTGCAGTGAGATTGAGACCGGTTTGATAACTTTCGGCTCCTAACTGAACATCTTCAACTCTTGCTCGAATAATTCTTTGACGAACGAAGAGAAGAAGGGAGTTGATGAAGTCATATTGAAGGCTGCCGAGCAGATTCTGAACTCTTCCTTGAAGTTTAAGAACGTACATGTCTTCGATGTCGTTCGGGTTCAATTTGTGGAAGTCTGCTTCGCTGAATGAGTACAACTTGTCATCACTACGTCGAACTACAATCTTTTCGAGAAAGTTGTATCCGTATCTCTTTTCTGTCTCTGGGATGTCTGTGATGGCGAGAATTCGGTCTTCACGGTAAACTGTGCTTTTTGACTTGCAGGATGCCAGTTTCCACTTATAAAACCATTTTCTCATCTCAGGCCAGTGAAGTGTACCCAATGCAGCTTCATCATTATACTTGGAGACCGTGGTACAATACCAACCTCTCATCTGTTCATGCAAGTTATCTAGTAGATACGAAGCGGCTTTGAATTTTGTGAGAGACGAAGCATACCGATGATCCGGATCAGAGTTGCCGTGGATCAAGTACTTCAGATCCTTGTTGAAGAAGTATTCTTTTGGAATTCTCGGATATGCTGGAGTACCGAGAAGAGGCAACGGCTGTGTAAAATCTTGAAATTTCAGATCTTCAGGAACTGGAGTGTAGACTCTATCCCAAGCTGGCCTCATTTCCCAAGTGATGTTTTCGGACAGTGCACGGGCAACTTGCTCAACATTATATTCGAACTTGATCTCATTTGTTGTGCATGTTTTGAAATCTGTGAAGCCTGCCTTTCGAATCTGCATCAGGTCTGATAGTTGAAGTCTCTGGGTCTTCATTACTTTCTTAAGCCGTTTTGTGAACCCAATAATTGATCCTTCAATAGGTGCTTCAGACTCTGAAACATCTGGGTAAGCATCAACCATGTCATCAAACCAGTTGTAAGAAGGTACTTCTAGATCAATCCATTCAGGAGCAGGAAGGGCTTGAGCATCCTTAGGTGGTTCGTTGACATTGGTTGGAATATCGACATCTTCAAAATGAACATCTTCCATTGGTGCTTCCAACTCAGTCTCAACTTCAGTCTCTTCCATCTGAACATCTCCTAAAGACTGCTTCTGAGGAGTTTCTTTACTCTGATCTGCTTTCTTTCCTGTTGGAGGTCTAGATGAAGATCCATATGATTGTTTTCTCTTTCCTTTTGGTGGCTGATCATCTGGATCTGTGTCATCACGAAGTCTCTTTGGCGGTTTAGGAGGTTGGCAAGAATCATCCTTTTGAAAAGCTTTCTTCATAGACTTGATTAAAGCTTTCCGAAGTTCTTCCTCATCAGGGTCATCAACAATTGCTTCCAGCAGCTGACCCTTTAGTTCATCGACGGTTGGTTTGGCTGGCATGGGTTGAATAGTTAGTGGAGTAGTCTGTAGAGTTTGTGACACAATCTCCTTCAAATTTTCTTTGAAAAGTTCTTCAAGTGTTCCTGGGAGGTTATCACGAATATATCTTCTGACTTCTCGTGGCACTCTATCCTTGACCGCTTTACCTATGCCATGGTCTTTGAGGTCTTCTAACTGTTGCTTCTGTTTATCAAGTTGTGTCTGAAGCTTTTGAACATTGCTGCTTAGGGTTCTCATTGGACCTCGGGTCGACTGTGAAGGAAGTGGTTGTTGCTGTGATGGTTGAGCTTGAGTTGAGGTTTCAGGTTGGTTTTAAGTTGGAGCTTTAATAGGGACGATCTGATAATCACTGACTTTGTTGGTACTATCATCATCCGATTCATCCTCTTTGTTTTGTTCATCATTGTCACTTGTTTCATTTTCACTTTCATCATTCTCAGGCTTCTTTTCACTTTCTTCCTGGTCTGATTTCTTTTCTTCTTCCTCATCATCACTTTCATCATTATCTGATTTCTGAACTTCTTCATCATCAGAGACCTTCACCCTTTCATCACTACTTTCTTCCTGTTCTTGATCATCTGCATCATCATCACCCGAGTTTGTAGCAGAACTAGAGGACTTTCCGGCTTTATCAGATGTTTCACTTTTTTCATGTGATTCTGATAGGGTTCTAGAGCCAGATTCCTCGGATTCCTCTGCAGGTTCGTCTGCTTTAGATCCTGAGCCTTGACCTTTCTTTCTTTGCTTTGTCAATCTTTCTTCCTCCGACTGTCTACTCGCCTTCATTTCAACCTTCATTTGTTTTGCTTCCTCTTCTTCAGTTAGAGGTGGACTTGCGGCTTTCACAGGAGACTCTCTTTCTTTCCCTTTCCCTTCTTTCTTCTTTTTACCAACATCTTCGAGAACTGGTTCATCATAAAGTGTGAGTTTTTCTTTATGTTGACGTGTGACTTTCTTGGTTCTACTCTTGGGCATAGGGAACTTTTTTCCTGTTTCTTTAGACACCATCCTTTTGGTTGTTGACGTTTTCACTCCAACCTTTTGGTTCCTTTCAGCAGCATCGTATACTTTATAAGCACTTGTTTTTCGGATACTAGAAGAAAGCAGCCTATCAGGAATTCTCATTCCTTGCACGGTGGTGTTAGTTAGTTGAATTCGTGCAGACGTGAACATTTTATCCATGTTGGGTTGATGTTGTTTGTCATCAGTTCTGGAATCAATGTCGGAGTATTTCTTCATGAAGTGTTGAATAATGAGTTTGGTGAACCGATAGAATGGTATTTTCTTATCTGTTACTCTTTGGACTTGTGCAGATTGAAAGATCATGTCTTCCCAGATGAGTTGTGCATAGTCAAGACTTGCATTCTTCACAAACCCCCAGAAGAATTGAAGGAATTCAAGTGATGGGTGTTCATGGCCAGTTTGCTTTCCTGTTATAGAGTTGGTGAGTATGGCGTAGAGTGTGAGCCAAGGTTGTGGTATGTATTTGCGGTTAATGGAAGAGATGTTGGTGATTTTGACTTCAGATTCATCATACCCTAAATCCCGAAGGAATTTGATAACCTCAGACTGTGATGGTGGTAGAGAGAATTTCTTCACCTCTTTGGATCCTTCATTGGGAAGACCCAAAACCGTTCTAAGAGTATCCACATGAAACCAAATGTCTCTGCTGTCAATGCGTACTTTTATCGTTTTGCGGTCCTGACTGACTTCAAGATCCTTCCAGAATTGAATCATGTATACTTCAGGTACTGTGCATGTTTCTGTGAGAAGTCGGTTCATAGAGTGGTTTCGTAGGATTTCGACGATGATTTCACATGTGGCATGGCATTGAATCCTGTCGAAATCCACCTTCAGGTTTGATTTTCCAATATCTCTTTCATCTCCGTGGATCAGCTCGTGTCTGGGTGTTGGTGTACGAGACATATTTGTGCCTGAGATAAAACAACACAAGCAACAACGTACATGTGGAAAATATTATCGTTAGTTAATCATCCTACATCCACTAGTAACTCTTGCACATCACATATGACTCGAACCAAACAATCTCCATACTTGCTATATTTTGAAAAAATTTCGGCAGAGTTTCTTTTCATAAAAATGACAAAATAGAACCCATACGGTGATGGTTCTAGTCTTTTCTCCTTACTCGGAGTGAAAACCATGCATAGCAAGCACGAAAATAGCACATTTTACAAGTTATCACACAATCAGACCATATACGCTATCATACACACAACCTGTTCACTAAACTCACAAAATACATCATCACATACTCGCAAGATACTCTCAAACATTATTGACCATACTCGCAAACTGTTATAAACCATACTCGCAAACAATTTTAAATCATACTCGCACACTATTCTGGACCATACTCGCAAACTGTTATTAACCATACTCGCAAACAATTTTGAATCATACTCGCAAACCTTAAAAAAACTCATACTCGCAAAGCTTAAGTATAACTCATACTCGCAAAATTAGAAAGCCCATACTCGCAAAGCTTAAGTAAAACTCATACTCGCAAAATTAGAAAAACTCATACTCGCAAAGTCAAGAATTCTCATACTCGCAGTTATTAAAAAAACTCATACTCGCAAAATCAAGAATTCTCATACTCGCAAAATTATGTGCCATACTCGCAAAATTGCATGTCATACTCGCAAAACCAAAGGAACCATACTCGNACTCGCAAACTGTTATAAACCATACTCGCAAACAATTTTAAATCATACTCGCACACTATTCTGGACCATACTCGCAAACTGTTATTAACCATACTCGCAAACAATTTTGAATCATACTCGCAAACCTTAAAAAACTCATACTCGCAAAGCTTAAGTATAACTCATACTCGCAAAATTAGAAAAACTCATACTCGCAAAGTCAAGAATTCTCATACTCGCAGTTATTAAAAAAACTCATACTCGCAAAATCAAGAATTCTCATACTCGCAAAATTATGTGCCATACTCGCAAAATTGCATGTCATACTCGCAAAACCAAAGGAACCATACTCGCAAACATTAAAGTCTCATACTCGCGAACAATTATAACACATACTCGCAAAATCTTAGGTCCATACTCGCAAAAGAACAGACATACTCGCAAGATAAACTAGATTTTGCACACAACTGTAATTCCAGATGATCTACATGCAACGTTTTATCATTCTAACATATAAGATAAGCGTGTAACATCTATCAAAACATATTAAAGATTTAAACAAAGATTCACAGTGAGCATTCATGCCTAGCGACCCATATCAACCTAAATCAAGACCCCCACATCTAACCAATGGATTTGAAGCCACACGAAAGGTATCACATGTTTTATTATGAGTTACCCGTACGGCTTATGAACTCTAATTGCATCAAAAACTCACCCTCCAAAAACACCTAATTAATTCGAGCCCTAATTAAATTTTCGAGCAAATTTCTTGTAAGCTATGATATAAACATGTAATGTGATAGATAAAACTTACAATTAGTTGAAAAAACTTGCAAGAAAAAATCGTGGCTTGGAAGAAAATTTGGCAGCGAATGATGTGTGTGTGTTTTTGTGAGTGATGGGTAAAAAGCGTGGGTTTTTAGAACTGATATAGGTTACCATAAGTTTCAAAATATCACTTTTAGTCCCTATCCTTTGTGTCTTTCATAGAGTTGCAATTTTGGTCCTTGTAGTTTTAAGTGAGCTTATGCGAACATGAACCGCGACATATCACGAACAGTAAACTAATTTACTGATAAATTTTAAACAACCTTTAGGTTCGATGATTTGTCGGGAAAGGTTATGATGAAGAGAAGATTAAAAAGAAGGTGTCATTGACGAGAAAAAATTTATGAAGAAAAGAAAATTCTCCCCCTCAAGATATGCTTATGATAAATGTTGAAAAACGTTTGAGAAAACATATCTTGAAGTAGTAAAAAGAAGTTTTTTTTTTATCAGTTATAGCAAGCATGAATACACCCAACAGATAGCACATATTACAAGTTATCACACAATCAGACCATATACGCTATCATACACACAAACTGTTCACTAAACTCACAAAATACATCATCACATACTCGCAAATATTAGACCATACTCGCAAAGAATGTTCAACCATACTCACAAACTATTATCATACTCGCAAACAAACTATTATCAACCATACTCGCAAACTGTTAAAGTCTCATACTCGCAAACCTTAAAAAACTCATACTCGCAAAGCTTAAGTAAAAAACTCATACTCGCAAAGCTTTTAAAAAAAACTCATACTCGCAATGTTTTAAGTTTAAAAATTCTCATACTCGCGAAGTGTTTGAACCATACTCGCAAACAATTTGAGTCATACTCGCAAAATTAAAGATGTCATACTCGCAAAGAAATAATGAGCATACTCGCAATATTAGACTCCATACTCGCAAAACCAAAGGAACCATACTCGCAAACATTATGGTCTCATACTCGCAAATGAGCAGTCTAGGCCATACTCGCAACAGAACATTCATACTCGCATGTCAAACTTTAATTTGCACACAACTTTAATTCTAGATGTTCCACATGCATTGAATAATCATTCTAACATATAAGAGAAGCATGTATTAACAATCTAAAACACTTTTAAGGCTAGAACAAATATTCACAATGTGCAGCTATGGCTAGCGACCCATATCAACCTAAATTAAGTCCCCCACATCAAACCAATGAATTAGAAACCACACGAAAGGTATCACATGTCGTATTATGAGGTACCCGTACGGCTTATGACACTTAATTAGCACAAAATATCGTCTAGCAATAATACCCAAATTACGAGCCCTAATTGAATTTTACGAGCAGATTACTTGTAAGCAATGATATGAGCAATGATTATACTTACAATGGAATGAAAAAACTTTGCAAGAAAACGCAATCAAGGACTTGAAAAATTTTGGCAGCTTTTGGCGAGTGAGTTTTTTTAAGTGATAGGAAAAAAATTCGTGGGTTATGTGAGCTTATAAAGGTTTTCATAAGTTTCAAAATTGCACATTTAGTCCCTGTTCTTTGTGTCTTTCAATTATTTGCAAAAATGGTCCTTGTAGTTTTAAGTGAGCTTATGCGAACATGAACCGCGACATATCACGAACCGTAAACTAATTAACTTAAAATTTTAAACAACCTTTAGGTTCGATGATTTGTCGGGAAAGGTTTTGATGAAGAGAATATTAAAAAGAAAGAGTCATTGACGAGAAAAAATTTATGAAGAAAAGAAAATTCTCCCCCTCAAGATATGCTTATCATAAATGTAGAAAACGTTTGAGAAAACATATCTTGAAGTAGTGAAAAGAAGCATTTTTTTTTTAAAGTTTTATAATTTTGTATTTTGTTTTTGAAATAATATTTACAAAGATAGTTTGATGTTGACTCCGTTAGTTGTTTGTAATAAAAGATTTTAAATCTTCGGGAGTCAAACATCGCATACCAATTTGGTGAACTAGTTCAGCAAACCTTGTTGGAGCCAGGGCTTTTGTGAACAAATCCGCCAACTAGTATTCGGTACCCACAAAATATAATTCCACTGTACCCTGTTCAACATGATCTTTAATAAAATGATACCGTAAGGCGATATGCTTGGATTTGGAGTGAAGGACGGTGTTACATGAGATAGCAATTGCACTTTTGGAGTCACAATAGATTGGGATCTTGTTGAATGTGTAGCCATAGTCTTGCAGCTGTGATCTCATCCAAATGACTTGAGCACAACACGCAGACATGGCTACATATTCAGCCTCCGTAGATGAAAGTGACGTGCAATCCTGCTTCTTAGACTGCCATGAAACAAGCTTATCACCGAGAAACTGAAGACCGCCAGATGTACTTTTTCGTGTGTCTAGGCACCCTGCATGATCAGCATCTGAAAAAGCAATTAGTTCAAAACCAGAATCCTTCGGATACCAGATTCCCAAGTTAATGGTTCCCTTTACGTATCGAAGGATTCTTTTTGCCTCAGAGAGGTGTCTCTCAGTTGGTTTTGACTGATAGCGAGAGCACATATACACGGCAAACACAATGTCTGGTCTGCTGGATGTGAGATACATGAGAGACCCAATGATACTACGGTATTTTGTAGGGTCTACAGGTTTCCCATTTGGGTCAGCATCCAGCTTAGTAGAATAAGACATGGGTGTTGAATAAGTATCACAGCTAGTCATTCCATGTTTCTTTATAATTTCAAGAGCATATTTGGATTGATTTATAAAAATACCACGGGGTGATTGATGAACTTGTAGTCCTAAAAAGAA
>LBNU01023397.1:114849-127144 GCA_014162995.1 Artemisia annua
GAGGATGCGGTTGTTGTTGTGGATATTGTGATTGTTGTTGTTGTTGTTGATTGTAGAAGTAGAATGGAGGTCGAGACATTTTGATTGATTATGCTTCAATGGATCTTTAAAGGATAAGGTGTAGGTTGTTGTTGTAGATTAGTTGTGAGAGTTGAAATGAAATCCAAAACTTGCAAATAAAGTTTCTTACTCGCAAACTTTTCCCTTACTCGCAAACTTTTTCCTTACTCGCAAGACCTAGAAAAAATCCTTACTCGCAGAATATTTGTTCTTTCTTACTCGCAAGAAAATTTCTTACTCGCAAGTTGTGGGTTCTGATACTCGCAAGAATTAGAAACTCGCAAGCAAGCAATAGATCCTTACTCGCAAAGTAGTGATACTCGCAAGGTAGTGATACTCGCAAGTTGAGTGAATGCCTTACTCGCAAAACGATAAGGCTAATAAGGCTTACTCGCCAAAGATCTGATACTCGCTACTTAAAAATAACCTGATACTCGCAATAGTAATGATACTCGCAAGAATCAAACTATGATACTCGCAAGCCTTTTCCTTGATACTCGCAGAAAACACTTAAAACTCTTACTCGCGAATCCCTAAATCACCATACTCGCAGAAACCCAAATAAAATGTACTGACCAATTTTTTCACAACCAAACGAGTATTAAATTTGAGTTTTACCTATTCTAATGTATTCTAAACCTTTACTACACTAAGATATAAACCTAACGAGTAAAAAAGAAATCTAACGAGCCAAAAACACGAACCAAAAGAGATCAAAACAACCCAAACTAAGCTAAAAACAACCTCTAATATCCCTAGGCGAATGATACCACTTCTTAGGTCACCATGTTTAGCATAAACAACCAAAGATACATGAACTAGAATAGAGAAGAAGAGACTAGAAGAAGAAGATGGAAGGAACTCTAATATTGATGTAAATGATATTGATATTGCATGAGAACCAACAAGCCCTAGAATGGGCATTACATAAGCTTATATAGGGGAGTCCAAGAGTCACAAGACTCTTCCTACCATATTACACAACTAGCCCTTGGACTTCCACCTAATTTGTAATAACATCATAAACTTTCATAGTCACATGATTAAACATAAACATTAAGCGTTCAAATATAAAACTAATATAGCAACCTAATACAAACTAATGACCGACACTTTCTAAACGTGAAACGTGTTCCTAACACTTATGATCAAGGTTCAAGAGGTATGTACAAATGTAAAATACACATATGACATATTTCATGCCAAGAGGTATGTACAAAGATTAAAAATTGTTCTTATACTTATGAAAAAGTCTACACTTGAAAGTCTAAAATTATCGCAAGGATTGTGTTTTGAATCGATAGACCCTCACACACATCATTTTATGTTCGAGTCAATCTATTTTAGATTCGCCAAGGCTATGGTTGTAAATTGATAGGCGGTCACACACATATTTTGCTACTCAAAACAAAAAAAATTGGACACCCCAACCTTGGATGTTTGTTTGTGTAATTGTAACACAAACAAATTCTTATCTGACAATGAACGGATTGTCTCATTCTTTGTGTCATATTTTAACTGGAACAAATTGACTTTATTACTTTTCTTATTGTCTCATTTATGTATCTCTTTAAAAAATTACCCGGTGTCAACGGGTCAATAAGCTATTGGCTATATATACTCAAGTTTCTTGGTATAGTAATTACTGTAATTAAGCCTCGCTCGGTCAATATCACGGTAACAAACACTTGCGAGATAGGCAATAATAGGGTTTGGTCATATTTCATTATCAAGTAGTAACAAGCTTCTATCACACCAACTCTTTCCTGAATTTTCTAAAAGTTACATATAAATCCATCGTTGAAAATGAGATATATACCTTTATGTCACATACCAGATCACCAATGAGGAAAATTAAAACATTTCTAGAAGTTAATTAACACTTTTTTTTTTTTTTTAATTTTATTTTATTATTTTTTAATTTTTTTTATTTTTATTTATTTTTTTATATATATAAAACACTAAAAATCAATTACAATAAGATGGCAGGCAAACGAGCAACGAGCTGCGCCGCAACCCCTTTTTGGACAGCAAATCCAATCCTACTAAAAATGAAGTTTTGTTTCTTAGGGATCGAAAAATTACTTTGCACAACCCGTTGAACCCTAGTCAAAAACTCCACTGCCATCGGAGCTAGGAAACTAAATGTATCAAAAGCAAAATGGATAAACACATGTTGATTTTCTAAACAAGCCTTCTCGTGTTTAGCAACTTTGCTCGATCCCGCTTTCAGCGCAGCTTGTCCCGCAACAAATCCCTTGTCCCTGAGCCCTACAAGAGGGGCCACCCCAGTAAGATCCACACAAGCATGTTTCCCCCCGGTCCATGATGAGTGTGTAAATACTCATCATTTTTGTCTTATCTGAACTGCCAAAACATCCAAAAACACCCAATAATGCATCAAAATAGTGAAAATATCCCAGGGTTGTGTTTTATATGTTTTAGATGCAAAATGTTTGAAAACAAATGAAAAAACGAACAAAGTTTGCACAATTGGCAGTTTCAGTCCCTCAACTTTCAAAACTTGTCAAATCTAGTCCCTGGTTATTCAAAAACATGAAAAAGTCACCAAAGGTCCTTTTTGAATCATAAATAAACATATATAGTCCTTTAGTGTGAAGTTTCATAAAATTACAAGTTTAGTCCCTGCACTTTGCAAAAATGGCAAAAATGGTCCCTGGGATGTAAAAACTTTGAAAAAAATCAATTTTGGTCCTTGTGCTACTCATCTTTGGCAGGAATAATCCTTGGGAGAAAAGTTTGGTGAATTTACATGATTGGTCCCTGGAGTTTCAAGTTTGGCAGATTTAGTCCCTAGAGGTGTAATTTTGGAAATTCTCACTTATGGTCCTCACACTATTCAACCTTGGCAAATTACACCCTTGGAATACTATGGGAAAATTACAATACCACACCCCTCAATTTTCAGAAATTACAAGATTGGTCCTTGTGATTAAATATAAACCAAACGGACCAAACTATATCCCTAAAATCCAAAATCCTTAAACCCAAAAACAAACACAAACACAACCACACCAGCCCACCCCTTTCTTTGGCCCATTACAACTCCAGCCCAACAACCCATTACCCCCCTTAGTTATAACACGGGGTTTGGCCCCAGTCAAACACCCCCTTTCCCTCTCCCCTTTCCTCCTCAAAACCGTTCACTGGTTTCACCACAAAACCACCATGGCCCGCCCACACCACTATAACCTACCCATCACCTCCACATTTAATGAACCACCCCCCACAGGTGCAAATTGCAGTTTACCTTTTTGGCGCCATATCCTTTTAAACGGCTAGGATCACTTCTACTAATCCAAGGGTAGATATTGTTGCTGGGATACCTCAAGTGGACCTCAAGGAACCCTAGAAGCATCTATAAAAGGAAGAAGATGAAGCAGAAGTAGAGGGTAGTTTTTTAGTAGAAATTTAGTTAAGTCGAATTAGTGTTAATTTAATGTTTTAAAGCTTTCATGTACCCTCATTTTTAATCTTGTAATCCTTTTCTTCAATACAATAGAAGTTATCAGTTTGTACCAAGCCTGTTCTCTTTTTCTCAGTTTCATAGAAAATTAAAGTTTTAAAATCTTATTAAGCTCTGTTGATATTTCATCTAGTCATAAGCTCACTCAAGTCCTTAATACACATAAGAAAACATAAAAAAAAAGTAAAAAAAAAACAAAAAACAAATACCACAACAGGGTACCTATGCACTAGACTGGGGAAGCTTTTGGAAGTGCCAAGTAATGGAATTGGCAGATGGATTGTACCTAGCTTATCTCTGATAAGCTAGGAGCTTGTAGAGTAGCTCCTCGAGCATAATTGACCTGGTTTTGAGAAAGGGTCCTTAGTAAGTTTCATTTTCTAAATTTTAGTTAATTTACCTAATTTTATGATTTTACTGTAGAAGTGCTAATTAACTGCTTTTCTTTGGTGTTTGTGCTTATTTAGTGTAACTAAGTTCTATTATTGCTTTAAATTAACTGCTTGTTCATTGGAATTCCTTGTTGCTTATTACTTGAATATCACTGCCAAATTGTGCACAATAGCATTCCTAAACTTTTGTTGTTAAAATTGAAGTTTCTGTTTTCAAACAAGCTTGTACCATCATCAAACAACTTTATGTATTGGTATTGTGGCATGAAATAATCATTCACCTTGAAAATCTGCAAAAACAATTTCAAAAGGAGTGTTTGGATCTATTTGTACATCTGTCATATTGTGAGTTTTAGTGGTTACTTGTTGTGCAGACATCATCCTTAGGGTCATAATAGTTTGTTTATAACCCAAAAACCAGTGTTCATAGCTAAAAAGTCAAAATTACTTTTGATCTTATTGTTCATTCTGTTAAAAAAGGAATTAGGTTGCATAATCATACCATTAGTTGCATAAGTAGATTTTATAGCATCATATAGTCATATATTAGCTTATAACATCATTTCAAATCAATTTAGATCAATCAAAATCTAGAATAGTCAAAGAGTTCATCAAATCACCAAAAGTCAAAATCTCTCATCTGTCATTTTGGACAAATCTACCAGATCTTGCACAGTGCTTAATATGGATTGAAAATGGAAATCTCTTGTTGATTTATGTCCTTTGGTTGCTTGTGAGTTTGAATCAAAAAGAAAATTGGATTTTGAACGTCGTTTGGTCATAGTAATTTAGCCTCAAAGTTGAACTGTTGAGCATTTACCTCTCCTGCTCACCCAGTTTCACCCATTTTTCTTAAAACCACACACTGCTCATTTATTGACCAATCTGTTTGATTTTTGTTGTTTTGGATAGCCACCTGGGGTGTCTAGTTGGTTGCATACTTAGTTTATCCTTGGTTGCCTGTTAGTTAGCTTAATTTGGCTCATCTATTGGCCCTTACACCACTGTTCATTCTGTATGCAACTCAGTTTCCTGAGTTTGCAAATTGCATGTCCCTTGTGAATTTTGTCCTCAAAGTTGTTGTTATAAGTTGACTTAGAATTGCTTGTCATTGTGCTATTGTGCCTGTGGTTTTGTATTAGCTTAATTGCTTATTGAGTTTTCACTGCTTATCACATAAGTTCACCACTGTTGGTGATTTTAGATTGCTTAAGCTTAAGTGTTTGTTAAATTTAGTTTGTTTGAGTAAATTTGAAATCATCCAAGCTTTTGTAACCCTAGTTTTTAAGTTGTGAGATTGATTTGTGGCTTATGACTCTCAAAATCACATTGAGCATTTCACTGGTTCAGTGGTGACCAAGCCCACTTCACAAGCTCATCCCAAGCTTCTCAGTGAACCATAAGCTCTGCTTATTGGCTTGTTTGAGAGCTTACCTGGCCTACTTTTCAAATTAAGTTTCTCCTTGGACCCCTTGATCTCCCCTGTGGGCCCCACACAAGCCTGCTTGTTGTCCCATTTTGCTTTGGCCTGCTTATTCTGAGTGAATTTGGAATTGCTTATTTTGTTTTCCTCTTGATTCAGTGTGTTCCTCTGCATGATTTAGCTTCTTTCTTGTTCACCTTATTTGTTTGTAGCTTGATATACACTCTGTGATCATCTGTGTAGCTTATTGATAGCTTGTGCATCTTCAATTCTCATAAATATCCAACTGTCAATAACATAAGCTTGCATAGTGCTTAATTTTGAGTTTCACAAAAAGTGATTTCACAAAAATTGCTTATTTTAAGTGTATAATCAAGTTTCAAAAAGAAAAATCCAAAAATAATCACTTTTTAATAAAAGTGATAGCTTCTATTTAACATAATTTAGATTTTTATTTTTCTTTTTAAATGTTTATTAAGTACTATCCTGTTTTCTTAATTTTCTTAAATTCCTAGTATCTTAAAGTATTTGTATAAATTTTCTTAGAATTTTCCCTTTTCATTTAGCATTTATTAGAATTAAAAACAGTTTAATTAATAATTAGTTAATAATAGTAAATTAAATAGTTTTAATAATTTTTGTTAAACAGTAGTACCTTTTTATATTTTTCCTGAGTTCTAAATTTTATTTAGTACTTCTGATAATTTTCCCATAATTTCTACTGTTCATTTGGAAATTTTTAGATTTAATTTTAATTAAAACAGTATTAATCCAAAAACCAAAAAGAAAATAGTTTAAGTGTTTAAAATTAATCTCAGATCCATTTTTATAATTTTTCTAGCTTGTATAAATTATTTAGAATCTATAAAAATTGGATTTGTAATTTTCTCTTTTCATTTTCTAATTTTCTTATTTAATCTAGTTTAAATAACCCTAATATAATAGTTTAGTAATTAATTAATAAAAGATCCACAAAAAGACAAAAATATTTATTTTCAATTTTTATATTTCTTTTAAGTCATTTTAGATTTTTAGAAATTAATTTTGCAAATTTTTAGTGTAATTTTGTAATCTTAATCATTTTTAGATTTGTTATAAATTAGTTTTAAATTAACTTTTTTAATAGTTTTAGTAATTAATTAATATTTAAATATTAAAATAATCAAAAAAGTAATTTTAACCTTTTTACCCCCTGTAGTTTGTAAAAAGTTTCATTTTTACCCCCTGTAGTTTGTAATTGTTCATATTTAACCTTTTTCCATTTTACTTGATTAGTCTGTCTATATTAGGTTTTCCCAAAGCCTAATTCTGTTTCCCTGTAGTGTAGAATTTTGTTATTTATCATTTCCATTAGTGTAATCAATACCAAAATAATCAATCTTTATCTGGTTACTGTTCCCAATCACTCATTCCAAAAAAACGTTTTCAAAAATACAATTTCAATCTCGTCGGAATATAACGACCCGGGAATACACTGTGCTTACACCGGATCATAAATTGATCACTCTCTCCCTCATTTGACTTAGTTGACCACACCTGGTTGACTGGTTAGTTTGGGAGGAGTCAGTCCACCTAAACACAAGTACATCAGCCGGCCATAAAGTAGACCTCCCTTCAAGCGGATCCGTCAGAAAGTTCACGGGGGCCTCATTTTTAGAAGAAATTCCTGCTCGTTTAAGAACATCATACAGAACATCCCTAACCAAATCATGCCTATATTTGAAACCAGGTAACTCCTTGCAATGGACCGCATGATCGCCAAAAGAATCCAAACAAACCTTGCGGCAGACTGGGCAAGGCTCATCAACCGGAAACAGAGGGATCATTAGCTGGTACTTAAGGATAGTCTGGTACTCTGCAGCTGACATATGATGGCCTAGTCCTTCAATGGGGATAACCTTCAAGATATTGTAAGCATGAGGAGCTCGAAGAAATTCAAACACGGCTTTTTGGCGAGGGGATAAATCATACTTCACTCCCAAACTTTGGACGATTCCACTAAACAAGCCACACGCCAAAACATTCTGGGCTTTAGGGGGGGTGTCCTTGTTAGAGAAACCGCTAAAATCAAAATCAGGGAGGGACATGCGCAAGCGATCCATCGCATACCCATAATTAGTGTCAACCCCATCAATACCACATCCCCGAAGAATGTGGTCCTACAAACTCCAAGATTGTGCCCTCGAGGCCACAAAAGCATAAGTAGATACATCCTTTGCCGAACATAAACCTGACCCACCAAACCGAATCGGAATGGATGCTAGCCTCCATTGAAAATCCCCAAAAAAGGGGCCCCCACAAACCACAATAGCCTCGATCGTCTTCCGAAGGCCGTTGTCAAAAATAGAAACAGCTTCTCCTATATACATAGGTTGGTACGTTCTGAGACCGAACAACAGCTTTATGACGCACATACATGAGCGGAGCAAAAGGAGCTCTGAGTGAGGGTCCCGCAAACTTGGGAGGCAACTCATTAGTTCCACAGCACGAGAAGCCCTTTTCACTGCCAAACTACTAACAAACCCCGCATCCTGGCTGACAGCGCCTCCAAGGAGTTTCACACCCAATGTTGGCCTCCCAATCCCGCAGGGAAACAACCCATCCTGCACCTTCACCCCATTACATGATGGCCAAAAAAACTTCTGTTTTCTTAATGTTGAGTTCGAGGCCTAGGTGGGGCCCCTCAGCCTTGATTATATCTAAGGCTTTAGCTACCTCTTTAGTGTCTCCGATAATCGTACCATCATCCAAATACCAAGCATGGAAGAGAAGTTTACAGCAATCCCTGATCCGGTGCAAAACTAAGGCAAAAAGAAGAGGCCCTAAGGGGTCCCCTTGCTGAACTCCAGTGGTGGACCAAATATGGTCATCACCCACATATAACCTCGCCGACTGACCGTATAAAAACTCCATCCATAGGGAAATAGACGGGCATCAAGTCCGAACCTCATGTAGGATGGTAGTCCGATCCACCAAGTTGAAGGCATTAGCCATCTCCTTCCAGACACCCCTCATAGCCACTTTAGAGACCAGCCTCCTTCAAATTGCGCCAACGGCAATAGGCCTAATCCCATTGTCTGGTTTGAGCAACGGTGTAAGGGGCGCAGTTTAATAATAACCACTAATAAGCTTTTAGTTAATCTCTTCAACTATTTTCCTCGTTATTACTCCGTATAAGATCCCTTGGTCAGAAACGAACAAGTACATTGCCAATTGATGACTTGTTCGAAAGACACGTGTCCGAAAGACAGCAGTGACCGAACGTCTATATATGAACGATTAGATAATGTGGCAAGAGCCACGTGTTAAAGACAAGCACCCTTTTATCCAATACATATTTTACCCAACTGTTACTTCTAAAGACCAAACTTGAGCCGCATTACCCATATATTGTGGGATGCTGTTCCTCACGTGGACATGCCATGTAGCACCTAGACTAGACATAGCTCGACTCACCATTTCTTTATGTTGTCATGTACATTAATTAAGGTGATATAGATGCACCAATCTTATTTGGTTTTAGGTAACTCATTGATTACGCATTTATTCTGACATTTATTATCTAGCCGTCCGGCCTTAAACTATAATTAGGTGTTGTTTGTTTATTAAAAGGCTCTGAATTTGAATCTGATTTGCACATCTAAGGTGTTGTCTGTTTATTAAGAGACTCTGAATCTAAATCTGGTTCGCACATCTAAATCTGAATCTGTGGTTAAAATGACTGAATCTGTTGAAATGTCTGAATCTGATTCCATCTTAATGTGAATAAGAGGCCGAGAAATCTGAATCTGACTCATATAAAGTGTTTGTTTTTGTAAAAAGTTGTCAAAATTTGTTAGATTATCATGAAAAAATTTCACCTATCACAAAACACAACTTGACATTGACAAAAAAAAAATTAAAAAAAAAAATAAAAAAGAATATAAAAAAATTATGGTTAAACCTTTTTAAACATTTATGAGGGGGTCATGTTTGGATTGACATTATCAACCCGTCAAAACTCGTTTGGATTATGTTATAATATTTCAATATGAATTGTCACTCATAATTTTTTATCATCTTGTCCATTTATTATTTAACAAAAATATGCAATGATTTTCATTAATGGTACTTTCTATACGAATTGAAATGTCGAAACAAGAACCAAAAATACATGATGAAGAGAAAAGGGAAAAAAATTATGAGACATTAAGGTGTTGTTTGTTTATTAAGAGGCTTTGAATCTAAACTAGATGCATTCAGATGCTCCTTCCATGTCTGGTCCATTTTAGATGTTTTTACCTCTTTATGCCTCTGAACAAAAAATAAAAAACAAACACACTTAACACCTAAAAGCTCTAACTAACTAAGAGTTTTGGTCTATTAAGAGGCTGTTATGAGCTTTTAAGAGAAACCAAACACCACCTAAGAGGTGTTAAGATACCCTTTAACATCTAGTTCGATAAGAGTTTTTAGCCTCTTACTAGCTCTTAATAAGCCGTGTGGAAAACTAGAAGGGGGGGTTGAATAGTTTTACGTCCGTTTTAAAATTTATAAAAACAAGTTTGTTTTAAAAACTTCGATTCTAGTTTATGTGAATTCAATACTTGCACTATATGAACAATTATATAGTTACTAACTAACTAAGCAAATATAGTATAAGTAAATAAATAATGAAAGTAAAGAGTTAGAAAGATCAAACCACAACACAAGAATTTATAGTGGTTCGGCTACAAGGTCACGTTCCTTGTTCCTACTCCACTCCCCGAGTCACCTACTCGAGAGTTTTCTTCACTATGTCAACAAACTCCCTTGTGGCGGAGAAACCTTACACAACTTTCGCTTACACCGGCTTAACGACACAAAGCTAGATGTCGGGTTCTAATCCTAGCTAGAACCAATCTCACAACTCTTCACAACTTCTTCACTACTAGTACATACCACACCTTTTTCACTACTTCACACCACTTCACAACTTCTTCTTCTCTACACTACTTCTACTTCTCCAAAAACTACTTATTACAAGCACAACACAACTACACAAATAATTTACACAATGTACACAACTAATCTACAATACTTCTTAAACTTGGTTGTTGAAGGAGTATTCTTCTTTTGCACTTTGGATGAGGATGGATGAGAAGGGATTGAATCACTTGAAACAAGGATTAATATTCTAGTGATCAAAGGGTTTTAGAAGATGTTTAGAGAGATTTAGATCTGAAAATTTTCGTGCAAAAGGTGAGAAAAATACCAGGTTTGAGGTGGTATTTATAGGAGAAAATTTCTGACAGATTCTGACAGAGGAGCGTGGCCGGCCCCCTTAATTCATGGCCGGCCCCCTTAAAATTAAGGGGGCCGCCCCTTATAATTAAGGGGGCCGCCCAGCTGTAACGGCCAGAAATTCTGTCTTTTAGTGGGGAAAGTTTATTTGGTGAAAAACTAACTGATTTTGGTTAAAAATTTGAATTCATATATTTAGTATGATTTAAACATTTTCTTTTATTACCAAAAGTGTTTTTCAAAAATATATAATATGTTTATATTATTAAATAAACTTTGTAATAATTAATTAAATACCCCTTTGATCATGAGATGTATTAAGCACTTGTTTATTCATACCTTAAGTGATTAAGTTGGATAAAATGATATAAACTAGCTTAATACTTGTTTACGTAGTAATCTTACGTTTAATGATTTTACATTTTGTGATCATCAAAACGTAGAGATATCGAAAAATATAAATAACGTTTTTATGCATTATTTATGTCAACAATCTCCCCCTTTTTGATGATTACAAAATCTAAACTCATTAAACGAAAATTAGTATATATACAAGTATTATTGTGAGTTTATATCAATTCTCCCCCTTTTTGTTAGCATCAAAAAGGTTATCCCGATTTACTTGGAGCTCCCCCTTGACGTATACTCCCCCTCGTTTTGAGGTCATAAAGGAAACGAGATATGGAATTCTTGCAAAAAATATTTAGTGGACAAGCAATATATATATATATATATAGCATGCAAGAAGAGAAACTAAACATAACCATAATCATTGATAATATCAAAAGATTACAACAAACATGACAT
The DNA here is from genome assembly GCA_014162995.1 of Artemisia annua. Classification (NCBI taxonomy): domain Eukaryota; kingdom Viridiplantae; phylum Streptophyta; class Magnoliopsida; order Asterales; family Asteraceae; genus Artemisia; species Artemisia annua. The sequence goes on from LBNU01023397.1 coordinate 126,281, forward strand.
CAAGAAACACTTAAATGAAACAAGTAGTGCAAATAACAAAAGCCTTGAAGGCTTACAAACATAAATAAAATAGACGAAAGTTCTAATATGAAAGACCTCCTAGAGCTTGCCATTCAAAATGGTTTAACTATTTTATTTGCAAAATACCAAGCATGTTTAATTTGGTGGAAATGATGGGGAACATGGAGATGGTGAGGATGGTGATGTGTTTGTTGTTGATGGTGGTGGAGGTGTGTATGTGGATGGTGGTGGTGGAGATGTGTGTGTTGGTGGTGGTGGAGTTGTGTTTGTGGTGTGTAGTTGATGGAACACGTTTTCAATGTGTGAAAACATGTAGAACATCTCATCTCTTAGACCGAAGATGATTGTTCGGTTATGAATGCAACAAAGGCATGTGTCCCCATGGGCTTCAAGTAAGCTCCATGGTATGAGATTGAAATTTGGTGGGTTGATTGGTGGTGATTGGAGGTTTGCATCAAGAGGTGTGATGGGTGATAGTGAAAGGGTGATGTCAAGAGATGCATCTTAAATGGTAGGTGGTGGTGGTGGTACCCTTGGTGGAGGTGATAGATGAGAGTTGATATAATCATTGATGGATGATGTTGATGGTATGGTGATATGTGCTATTTTACACATACTTTTAACCTTAGTTTAAGTGTGTTAAAGACCAAAAACTAACGTGAAACGCCAAAGATATCTTGTTTTTGTGTTTGTGATCGTGCAGGGACGGATATTGCATAAATAGCACAAAAGTCAACCAAAAAGCCTAAAACGAGCACGAGATGTGGAAAAGTGTCACAAAGCCGAGTCAAAGATGAAATTTACTCAAGGAAAGCCCGTGACGACAAAGTTATTTCCTAAAGG
>LBNU01023397.1:147280-169398 GCA_014162995.1 Artemisia annua
AAAAAAAAAAAAAAAAAAAAAAAAAAAAAAAAAAAAAAAAAAAAAAAAAAAATGGCCAATTGATTTGAAACTTTTGTTTTTAAGTGGAGACACTTTAAAAACTGCGTCAGACAATTGTACCATATTTATATGGCTAATGAGGAGGGTTTATCTCTAAAAAGGTGTTAGAAAATTTAGAAAACATGTTTAAATGATATTCATTAAAAAAAGAAACATATAAAAAAAATAAAAAAGTGTTTTCAATTTTATAGTTAGAATTTGAAACTTGAACTTTTCACTTTGCTAGAAAAAACTTTTTGAAAATTTGCAAAGAAACAAGTTCACTACTTTATAAATCTTTTCAAGTATTGCATATGGGTCCCTGTTTAACTATTTTTAAAATCAATGTTTTAAAACAGCATTTTTAATTGATCAGGTTGAGTCGTTGGTTCATCAGGTTATCGATTCCACCGCTATGGCGAACTGATTCTATACATATGTATATTTTTCATAAGATTAGGGTTGAGCATCGGTCTAAACGGACCGGACCGGCAAAATTTGGACCGACCGACACCGATTAGACCAAAACCACGGACCGATGACCGGACCTAATGTGTTCGGCCCGGTCCAGGTTAGTCCGGTCCGGTCCAAGAAGGCATTATTGATCGGTTTGTACGTATGACCAGGCCCGACCGAACCGGACCGAGATCGAAATAAGAAAAAAAATTGTGACCAAGACGACCGCTGGTTCTTTGGTTTGGTTGGTCCGGTCAGATTTTGGGCCTGCGATGCTCAGCCCTACATAACATCAAAGATAGGTATTTGTTCAATTTCGATCTTACTAATAAAAATGATATGACACTATTGAGTTTAGTTATAACATTCATATCTACAATACTAAAAAATGCAAAAACAATCAATATATAGTTCTAGTTTACAACAAATTTGCAGTTCTAGTATATAAAAATGAGATGATTATGTGGTGTTTTTAGAATCCTATTTTTATTAACGAATCTTGTAAACCATGCAAATATAATGTCAACATTAGTTTATAACTCTAATTTGTTGTTGACATAGGGTGCGTTTAGTTTGTGACTAAAAAAAAAGAAAAAAAAAACATTCTTTAAAGAAAATTTTCATTATAAATTGACCCGTTTAATCACACACTCTTCAGATTTTTTTTATTTATTTTTTTTTTATTTTTTATTTTATTTTTTATTTTTTACTTTTTTTCGTATGAATGAAAATCTCATTTTTCAAAATTTAAGAAGAGCTCTTAATTTTTCCTATATTTTTCCATTCATTCTTTTAGTTTCCTTTGCATTTTTCAATTTTTTTTAAAACAATATTATCTAAACGCGTTCTCTAAATTTAAAATTTATAGCCCATTTTTAGAAATAAAAGCTTTTCCTTTTCCTTAAGAAATTGAAATAGAAAGTTAATGAAAAATTTCTACAACTAAATGTACTTTTAGATTCTTATAAATAAAGTGATGCGTTATTTTAAAAGGATCTACCGATAACTAGATTTGTCCGTTATTTTTAGTAGCAGGAAATAAAGCTTAAATTAAAAATGGGTAACTTACTTTTGAATGAAATGCAGGTGGAAATGGTCACAACGGTGCAGCGGCAGGTGTCAGCATTTTGAATCAAAATGTATTTTCTTTTTGGATGTTAGAAGATACGGCTAGGGTTTTTTCGTTTAGGTAATAGATCTTTTCAAATATTGCATATGCGTCCTTCTTTAACTATACTTCTCGATATACCCTTTCTTTATAAATAAAGATGGGCAATTGATTTGCAAACTTTTGTTATTAAGTGGGACACGTTAAAAACTGCATCAGACAATTGTACCATATTTGTATGGCTAATGATTTGCACACTCAAAAAAGTTATTTGCACACTCAAGTTACAAGCGGTTGAAGCAGAGTGTTTAATATTGTACAAGTATTTAATACACAGATGGAATGTCACAATCTATTTACAAAGTGTGCAAATCAATTCCTTATTTATATCTTGCTTTAATTACTTGTAATGTAAGTGTGCCAATAAGTAAGAGGAGTGTGCATGATAAAGGAGAAATTTTTACGCTTCTAGGGGGTCATTTAAGCCCTAAATCGTGATATTATGATCAATGATTACCTCAAATCGTTTCTTTTGTATAGGTACGTTGGAGAAGAATTTAGGAAAATGAAGCATTTTGGACGTTTTGGAGCAAAAAGTGAAGAAAACGACAAAGTCAAGAATCCAATCCGGAAACAGTACCTGACGCCGACAAAGGTCACAAGGTGACACCATCACGCATTGATCAAGAGGTGGATAATCACTTCACACTTGATGCGCCAGAAAGGAATTTGGAGATTTACAAGTGGCGGCGTCACGTATTAAAACACCAAGGTCGTCACGTGTTAACTTAATGAGAGACGGCTAGAACACATTTGAACTAGACGGTGTCAAGAGTGGATCTAGGCAATCCGAGGAGTTGCATGGCGGCAACTTGACGGCGTCACGACCTAAAAGGTGACGCTGTCAGCTTGTAAATTCTATATATAGTTTTGGATTTTTCATTCATTAAAAGAGGAACTTTTGGTGTAACACACACATAAACCCTAGCTCGATTTTCAGACCTTTTTCAAGGGTTTCACACCCTTATTTCACCCATGTTTAATTGAAGATAAGTCTTTCTTTAATCATTCAATATGTTTATGTGTTGTTTGATTATCTTTTATGCTTGCCTTTCTATTAACNAGGAGTTGCATGGCGGCAACTTGACGGCGTCACGACCTAAAAGGTGACGCTGTCAGCTTGTAAATTCTATATATAGTTTTGGATTTTTCATTCATTAAAAGAGGAACTTTTGGTGTAACACACACATAAACCCTAGCTCGATTTTCAGACCTTTTTCAAGGGTTTCACACCCTTATTTCACCCATGTTTAATTGAAGATAAGTCTTTCTTTAATCATTCAATATGTTTATGTGTTGTTTGATTATCTTTTATGCTTGCCTTTCTATTAACATGCTAGCTTAGGTTTATTTGTGTTTGCTTAGATCTAATGAAACCTAGTTATTACTTATTGGTTGTTGATTTGTCATTGATTGTTGTGGGTGATTGATTTTAGCGTTAGGCTTAAGAAAATTGACTAATCTCATATACGGTAACTTGCTTGAACGTCTTAAGAAACGTAATCGGATGTGTACTATGGTTTTATTGGTTGTATTAAATGCATAAGTAACTTGATGCGCGTGATGTGTCGTTGCGGTTTAGCAGTGTTAATGCCTATTCAAGTTTTACATTTATATTTAGCCGACTTATCAATAACACACACACTTAACGAGCGGTGTACCCGGTCAGTTTATATATAATGGTAAGCAGAGTGTCGATCACTAAGAGTTGAACGTATTATCTAATTATCCTAATCAGTATTTTAATATCTAAGTTAGTTTTACAGTCTAATCTAACGAAAGGGGTTTCAGCCTGAGAGACTGGCACAGTTTGGTTATTTAATTAAACAATAAATACTAATGAGAACAAATCAGCGAATAGCATACACGTACACAGATAGATAATAGAGAAAATAAGAAGACCTGTCCTGATAATTAAGCAGCTTGTCACTTGTTTTATTGCTAGTTTTATATGAAGTGTATATAATTAATCCGTACTCGTTGGTTTCATTATATCGGCGAGTAAACCCTTAACGATTACTTATGAATATCCTACTTATCCAAAGACATCAGATTAAATAGGCGAGGAAGGGGTATGGCGGCCCAAGCAGTGCTCAGCTAAACACAGAGGTAATCAATGCACTAATATAAATTCACCAAAGGCATCAAACATATAAACTTTAATTGATGGGAAAACAATTTTAAGGCGGGCATTTGATTTTGCGTACTCACAAACTATCGGCCATCAATCCTGATGAATTAAAGCTTACTATTACAATAAAACAAAACTACTTACTGAATTTAATACATGTAGGACCTTCTTACAGCTCTAAGATCTTCGTTTCGGATGTGTCTTGTGTTGCTTGTTTGTCTGAATTTGCCTCCTTAGGGTTACGGTGCACACCAAATTCGTCTAGGTCTTGGGGTATTTATAGTTTCTGTCTGAGGGTTCGATGCGGCGCATGTAATGATCAGATGCGGCGCATTGACTTAACTTCGCGTGGGGTCCAAGCTTATTATATTCTGGAATATTCGTGCACCGCCTTTAGATGCGGCATAACTTGAATCTTTATGCGGCACATGTCCTTCAGTTGTCTTGGATTTTTTCTGGTGAAGTCTTGATAGTGATACGCCGTATGTCAAATGTCTGATGCTGCGTATCTGGAGTAGAACGAGCTTGATCTTCTTCTTTGACCAAAGTTTCATATGCGGCGCATGGTAGAATTCCATGCGGCGCATTCTTCAAAGTCAGGTAATGGTCTTCGAATTCATCTAAGTATGATATTGCGACGTATCTGTTGAGTTAGATACGGCGCATCTTCTGGGTTTCAGTAGACCTTTGNTGATCTTCTTCTTTGACCAAAGTTTCATATGCGGCGCATGGTAGAATTCCATGCGGCGCATTCTTCAAAGTCAGGTAATGGTCTTCGAATTCATCTAAGTATGATATTGCGACGTATCTGTTGAGTTAGATACGGCGCATCTTCTGGGTTTCAGTAGACCTTTGACATCTTGCTCATTTTGCTCCGTAATTAGTCCAAAATCGTCAAGTTTCACCTTTTACCTATTTTTACATGAGAATCACTAACGTAAACATTAAAGCACTGATTCTCATACATAATAAAGTAAAACAAGTTAATTAAATAGGATAAATGATGATAGTAAAGTGTACTTATTTGAGTTCATCAGTAACTATTAATGAGGCCATGATAGGATACTAAACGTGTCGTCATAAGAAGAGATAGAAGCTTATAGAGTTGGGGAAGATCGTACACGGCCTCACGAATGGTATTAAGGAATGCAACCCTTCATCCACGCAATTGTGACAAATCAAATAATCAATAAAAGATAACTAGGGTGTAATGAAATCTAAGTAAACACGTTTTTCTCCATATAAGAAGGTCTCCATTTTATTTTCTTGTTATTTTATTTTTAATTGTTTAAGTAGTTATTTTGGTTAGTTGATTAGCAACTAATTCCGCCCACTCTTCCAATACCTGAGATATTTTACTTGCTTTCATAAAATATAAAAATACAAAAAGAATCATCCCTCGCCCCTAGACCTAGTTAGATTAGTTTCAATTCTAACGAACACTATTCCCCGAGAGAACGATCAATCCCCCGGTACTTGCCACTCACTATACTACATCGGTCAGGTACACTGCCTGATGGGAATTGCAAGATTCTCAAGATTCCTTGAGAGGTAAAACCTTTTGCAAGGTTGCAAAAGCATGCATTAGTGCAAATCACCTCCTTTATAAATATAGGGAAATGTGCAAAAATGTGACTAAAGATGCATTTATTTTCAACTTCTCTTACTTTATGCATATTGCTAATATTAGGGCATCGAATCAAGTTTTTCCGTTTATACCCTTTTGCATACATATCTCCTCAGACTCACCTTCATTCTTCATCTTTGTCTCATTCCAATCATTATGACACTCGTCTCGTCCGTTTTCCTGCACATTGGAATTAAACTAGAATCATGTCGAAGATGTTGCGATCCGGTTGCGAAGTGAGGGTCACATGATAAGAAACGAGATCTCGTACACACCCAACGGATTCTTTACTGATGCGTGGTTTTGTGACCTTACAACAGGTTTTACCTCTCGAGGGATCTCAAGAGGCTTACAACCCCACCAGGCAGTGTACCTGACCGTAGTAGTATAGGATATTGGTAAGTACGGGGGATTGATCGTTCTCTCACAGGAAATAGTGTTCGTTAGGATAGAAAAACTACTCTAATAGGCCTAAGGGTGGAAGGAAGATTCTTTTTGTATTTTTATGTTTTCATGAAAGCAAGTAAAATCTCGGTTTATAGGGAGTGGGCGGAATTAGTTGCTAGTCAACTAACCCAAGATTACTACTATTGCAAAAGAAAATAAATTATCTAAGCTATTGATTTGTGAAAACAATATGGAGAAAATTGTGTTTACTTAGATCTCATTACTCCCTAACTATCTTTTACCGGTTAATTGATATGTATGTTACTTGTGTGGATGAAGGGTGTATTTCTAATAACTCATGGAGTGGCATACATATCTCTCCAATTCTATGAGCTCTTATCTCCTCCTATGCCATGCACGGCACAACCATAGGGATTGTAAACAGTGGCTCATGCGTTAAATACTACCTTAATAGCCTAGTATGCCTTGGCTACATGTTTCCCAAGACTTTCAAGCACGTTACCATAAAGGAGGTTGGCCAGTTTTCTTGAGCCTAACATTGATGGAACAATCATCCCAACAAACAACAACACACATCAATTAACCAATAATTAATAGTTAGGTTTCATTAGATCTAAGCAAACACTAGAGAATTTAGCTACACATGTTAATTGAAAGACAAACAAGATAGATAGTTAACCAACACATATACATGATGATTAAATAAAGTGAAGGCTTATCTTTAATTAAGCATGAGGGTTCCAAGGGTTGGAAACCCTAAAAGTTACAGAAAATTCGTCTAGGGTTTGGTGCCAAAAGTTCTCCACAAAGTTCCACACTTAATGAATGACAAATAGAAAACTATATATAGATTTTACATTCTGACGGTGTCAGGTTATAAGGGCTGACGCCGTCAGCTCGCCGCCATTAGGTCTCTCGGATGGCCTAGTTCCATTTCTGACGCCGTCACCTTGTAATCCTTTCTGGGCCGTCACTCTTTAGCTTTACTCCTGACGGCCTACAGTCTCTAACACCTGACGGCGTCAGGTGTTAATTCCAAAATTTCCTCTGGCCAGTCATCTGATAATTGGTTTCCACTCTTTTGTTAAAGCTTGCTGATGAGTGTGTAAATACTCATCATTTTTGTCACATTTAAACTGCCAAAACATCCAAAAACACCCAATAATGCATCAAAATAGTGAAAATATTCCAAAAGTGTGTTTTATATGTTTCAGATGCAAAAAGATAAAAAAACAGATGAAAAACAACCAAAGTTTGCAAAATTGGCAGTTTCAGTCCCTCAACTATCAAGAATTGACAAAACTAGTCCCTAAGCACTTATTTTAAATAAAAAGTCACCAAAGGTCCTTTTGAAATCACAAATAATCATATTTAGTCCTTTGGTGGAAAGTTTGGCAAAATTATAATTTGGTCCCTCTACTTTTAAAATTGGCAGAAATGGCCCTTGAGCAATTATTTTGGATGGAAAAGTCAGCATGGATCCTTGGAGTTCACAAAGTATCAAGTTTAGTCCCTGGGAGAAAGTTTTGAAGAAATTACACATTTGGTCCCTGAAGTTTCAACAGTTGGCAATTTTAGTCCCTGAAGGACCAAAAGTGAAAAATTACATCTACAACCCTTGTACTATTCACACGTGGCAAGAATCACCCTTGTGACTACTTTGGGAAATTTACAACTCAGGACCTTGTATTTTCAGAATATACATAATTAGTCCTTGGGCTTTCCTAAACTAACAAACCCTTTTCACTTAACCCATTAAATAACCCCACCCTTTTTATTATAACACCAAATCCAAAATCCTAAACCCAACACCACTCCCTTTGGCCCAATCCCATATATGGCCCAATAAATAAACCCCCCCATCCCGTATATAACCCAGGTCAAACAAAATGGTCAAACCCACCTTTTCCCTCCATACCAGCTCACCCTCCTAATACCACCCTGCAAAACCACCACCCTCACCACTTGCAACCTGTCACCTCCACCGCCCAACCAGTCACCTCCACCACCCCTACCCTACCCTATAAACCCCCCCAATTGGTATACAACAGTGCAAATTTCACTTTCCCACTTTTGGCGCCAAAACTATCCAATGGCCAAGATCAAAAATTATTCATCCAACGGCTAAGAAAAGAAGTGGGAAATGCTCAGAAACCCCACCTTGTCTATATAAGTGAAGAAAAAAAAGAAGAAAGAGAGAGTAGTTAGATGTAGTGTAATCTAATATAGTTTTCAATGTCGTTTTAATTAAATTCTCATTTCTAGTGTTTCAATTAGTTTCTAAATTGTAATTTTAAGCTTTTCAGTGTATGTGAGACTTATTTCAAGTACTANTGTTTCATTCTTCCTAGAAGCTCATATAAGTTCATAATAAGCTTTTCTAAGCTTTTAAACCAGTTCAAATCAGTTTAGCTTTAAATTATAAAAATAATCAAAAATCACTAGAAAAATAGGTTTAAATTAAAAAATCTGTGTAAATGATGAAGAAGGCATGGAGCATTGTGCATTTTGGATGAAAATGGTTTAGAACTCCATGGGGAGTGAATAGGAGTGATTTTTGAGCCCTGGTACCTTGTCATGTGCTCTGGATCAGTTGTGAGCTTGTTTTCAATCTTTTGCATAATCACTGTTTAAGTTCTAATAAACTGTTTATCTATATTTTTTATGCTTATTTGATGTTTGTTAGTGGTAATAATGCTTAATATGGAGTGCTTGTTAATTAAATTTCATTGTACTCACTTTTTATATTTTCACTGTCAAAATGCCCATTTGTGATTTTTGAGTATGTGTTGTTATTATATGAGTTTTTGTGCTTATACAAGTGTATTACATAATATTATAACACTATGAATCAGTTGCATGGTCTCAATCCTTGAAATCCTTTGAAAATCACAAAATCTATGTTTTAAAGGGGTGTTTGGCTCATGGGAGTATATTGAGTTCCATTTTATTTCAGGGGTTAAAAATGGTTTGAACAAGTTATGTTAGTTGATAATAGGTCATGTAAGTCATAAAATCCGATTCTCTTTTATTAAAAAGTCAAAATCTTTGTTTCATCTCAATAAATTGTCCACTGTTAGGAATATGGTTCCATAAACTTGCATAATGGTTCATTAGTGGTAATCATGGCTTAATTTTAGTCTCGTTTTAGCTTAATATAACATTTTCAGTCATTTAGGATCATTAGAAGTTCATAAAAGTCAACCTTTTGCAAAAAGTCAAATTTTCAGAAAAAAGTTTTTGAATAAACTTTGGAATTTCATGTAGGGTTTAATATTGAGTTTCATGATTTGTGCTTTTGGATATTAGATATTTGGATGCTTGTCTTGCTATATGATTTTTTTATAATTTTTGGTTGGCTTGTTTAACTGCTTAATTTGTGCTTAACTTTTAGCACTTTTTCAAAGATTTCCCCTGTGCACCGGTTTGACCCATTTTTCTTAACGCCACACATTGCTCATTTGTTGACCATTTGGATTGATATCTGGTTTTTTGAGAAGCCACTCAGGTTGTCTTATCATTTGTATTATTAGTTTGCTCTTAGTTGCTTATTTGCTCAGATTATTGTGCCCTCAAAGTGCCATTTTGGACTTATTTTCTGTTGTAATCAGTGTGCAATGAGCTTGTTTGATTTTTTGTGATTTAGGTGTTGTTAGTTGTTGTTATTAGATGGTTGTGATTGCCTGATGTTGTGTGTTATTGTGTTGCTTTGGTTTGAGCTTATTTGTTACAATTGCTTATTTGATAATCTCACTTATAGCTCAATTTTCACCACTGTTGGTCATCATGAGCTTGCATAAGCTTAGCCTAGCTTATTTCTTTGTTCATTCAAGCTTCTCTGACTCCTCTTGAGTCTTTTTCTATGCTTGTGCATCTCTGGACTTAGCTTGTGAGCTTTTGTTTTGTCCTTTGTCATTGAAGCATTTAACTGAGTAGTTAGCCAAGTCAGTGGCTCTCAAGCTCTTTTCACAAGCCCCTATCCTGTTACATATCCAAGCTCAGCCTGAGATTTTTGGCTTTTTGAGAAGCCCTCCTAGCCATCTTTTTGGATAAACTTTTGTTTTTGACCCTTGAGCAAGCCTGTGGGCCCCATAAAGGGCTCCATATTGTCCCATTTTATGTATAGAAGTTAGATTTCAAGTGCTTATTTGCTTATCAGTGGTATTCTCTTGTTGTTTCTTGCTTATTTCAGTCCACTTAGCTAGTTTAGACCATAATATACCCCTGTGGACCCCACATAATCTTATTTCCAAAAGAAAAACCAGAAAAATCCAAAATAAAATTAAGTGATAGTTTTTATTTAATATTATTTATCTTTTTAATTTTCCTTTTTAGCTTTTTATTAAGTAATTTGCATTTTAAAATTTTTCTTAATTTTCTTTTATGTTAAAGTATTTTTGGTAATTTTTTCAGAATTTTATATTGTCATCTAGTATTTATTAGATTTAATATTAGGTTTATTAATTATTAACTAATATTTAAGTATTAAATAGCATAATTATTTTTTATCAAGTAATACCTAGTTTTTATATTTTTCTTAGCTTTTATATGTTATAAAATAAATTTATAATTTTTCTAGAATTTTTACGGTTCATTTTCTATTTTTTATAATTTAATTAGTTTAAGTAGTAATTAGTTAATAATTAGGATAATAATTAGTATAATAATTTAAAAATATATAATATAAACTTTTTATATTTTTTAGGATTCCTGTGATGGTTAATTAGTTTTCGAGAATTTTTCATAAGTTTATAATTCATTTTGTTATTATTAGTAATTTAAATTAGTTAAATTTGTTTAATTAATATAATTAGTTATTAATTAGTATTAAATTCAGATGAAGACAAAAATACATTTTTTTAGTTTTTATAATATTTTTAAGTTATTTCAGAGTTTTTAAAGTAAATTTTCATTTTCTTAGTTTTATTTATATTATATTATATTTAGTTTAATTTAAATAGTTTATAAGTATTAAATAGTTTTAATTAATAAAAAATAATAAAATAATCAAAAAAATATTTTTCTTTTTTATAAAATTTTATTTTAATATTAAGTTTGTAAAAGTTGCATTTTCACCCCCTGTAGTTTAATTTTGCATATTTCCACTTTCCTAGTACGCATTTAGGTTTTTAGGATTAATTGTAATTCTGAGTTTGTTAATACTGTTTCATTATCATTTCTAGCAATCATTAGTGTAAAAATCAAATCAAAATCTTCTTCTGGTTACTATTCCTGATCACTCTTCCCAAAACGTTTTCCAAACACAATTTCAATCTCGCTGGGACATAACGACCCAGGAATACACTGTGCTTTCAACAGATCATAAATTGATCTCTCCTTTCTCTCTTAGCCTGACTTAGTTGACCAGAAACACCTGGTTGACTTAGTTGACTATTTGGGAGGAGTCACTTGCTGACGGCGTCACCTTGTGACTCTGACGCCGTCAGGTTGTAAATTCACCATCTTTTGAGACTTTGTCGTTTTCTTCACTTTTATGCTCCAAAAACGTCTGAATATGCATGTTTTCCAGAATTCCTCTCAAAAGTACCTAAAATGACAAAAGGAACGATTTAGGGCAATATTTGATCACATTTATACGAATTAGGGCTTAAATGACCCCCTAAAAGCGTAACACTTTTCGTCTCATCAAATACCCTTACACTTGTGATTTGCTTGTCCTCAAGCAAATGAGCTTTTATTCCAATCAAAATATGAGTTAGGGGTCATTTAACACGAATACAAAAGTAATTACAACAAATAGTTATTAGACCCTAATCATAACAAGCACGGAAATCATACACTAGCACCTCACAAATAGTGTTTGGATTCTCACATCTCTCAAATGTCATAAAGTTTATATCTCCTAAATGGAAACGGAAAATAACACTCACTACCTGTCATAGCAAATAGATTACCATAGGCTTGGGAAAGGATCAAATTCTCCTCCACTAGGCGTAAGCACCTAAGATAAACTATCAAAGAGGGCTTTATAAAGGGTTGTAACGTAAGGTGTAGGGATATGATAACACAATTTGGTTGGAATAAAGGGTATTTTAGTGGTGGCGAGTTAATTATCATGATCAAATACATGCACTCTACATCGTTGCTTAAGTCAAGACTCGACTCAATCTTAGTCTAAAAATGAAATAACAAAAACTAAAAAGGAACATAAAAGGAAACGGGATGGTAGTCCGTATGTTTTTCTTTTTTCTTTTTCATATTTTTTTTTGTATTTTTCTTGATTTTTTGATTTTTTTTATTTTTTTATTTTTTATTTTTTTTTATAGACATTGTTGCCCTACCATCCAAAATAATACATCATAGGGGATTTGCATTCCCCTTACACTTGAATCTTTACATAACTTTACAATCACTATTCTAATGACTCGAATTAAGATAATCGAAAAACTTGGAGTACTTTTAAAATGTTTAGCACGTATGGGGGTAATAATGTTGCTCTTCCCCATAACTTTACAATCACTATTCTATGTACAAAGATATGACTTAACTTAGCAACCATGTAATTGACCGGATAATTAACTAAGGGTTTAACAAATGTTATCACAATAATGCACCAAAGGTGGGTGCATACAAGGTAGGCTAAGGCGATTTGGGTGTACATTTAGTGGGGTGTAACAAATTCTCGCTTTGAGTAAGATGCTCAAAGGTCGAAACGAAAGGATAGGCTCGGAGGGGTGTACTAGGGGTATCGTGTACCAAAAATGGGTACAACGCAAAGGGTGTGGGAAAATTACTTGACCAATGAAGTCAATGTAACTATAACAAATATACGGGTGTAAAACAATGGGTTAATCCTAATGCCTCTTATCATGTAGTAAATCTTAACTACACGAATGTAGTCTCACTTGTGGATTTGAGATGGTCCTAACGCAAGTTCTAGAATCTAAATACTACCGGTACTCACATCATAACACCAAAGAGGATGCTTTTCCTACCAATTCTAGGGGCGAACCTAACATATTTGGGGTGGAAAATTTTTTAGTGGTACGGTTTTATGCTATTCATACAATTTCCTATCCATGAGACGCTCATTAAGATCAAGGTTTCACTTCTAAATGTTGTAAAAAATTTTAAATTGGCGCTAAAATTGACCTAACAAAGATTTCTCTTGGTTTTATTGCAAATTTACTATCAAACAAAGCAAAACATCAATCGTAAGTATATTCTCAACGGTGCTTTCATTTACCCCACTTACACTTAAACCGAACATTGTCCCCAATGTTCAAATAAAAGACGTAAAAGTAAATAAGATGAAAGAATGAAATCAAATACTCCCCTGAATCGTTTGTTGTGGATAGTGATGTAACATGGTTAGATCTTCTTTCAAGATAGACGAACGTTCAAAGCTTCCCTTCCGAAATAATAAACGTCTTCTTGTCCAAAATAACCTGTTAACCTGAAAAAGATAAAGGCCAACCTCGCGTAAAATCGGTGGTAAAACCTACATAATAAGATATAATGCTTGTGGAATGAATAATTTGCAGAATTCCTGGAGATTATAAGTTAAAGAATTGACAAAACGTTTTAGGTTTCCGGAAAAATACAAAACTTTCAAAAATTGCAGAAAATTATAGCATGACGCCGTCAAGTGTTAATCCTGACGCCGTCAGAAAGTTCTGACAGAATTCTCATGTTGAGTTTCCGGGAAAAATTCTGGAAAAACTAGATCTTACTTCCTGGAATTCCTGCAAAAATTCATTATGACTCGATACAAGCATTTGACTCAAACAAGTACTAATATGTATGCTAATTTCATTGTTATGATTCATGTCCATTCGTTCTATATAAAACGATTTAGATTTCCCTTACACTTAGCTTTTGCAAAATACCTTTATATGTAGTTAAGACGAAGTTAAAAACAAAATAAAGCATTTTCACAATTTAGTTTGAAGCATGAATCAATAACAAGAAAATTAACTTACATACGGAAACAAATAAAATCAAACAAACAAACAAATAAACACACAAAGCTTGGGTTGCCTCCCAAGAAGTGCTTGTTTTTGTTCGAGTCACGAGCCTGACTCTACCCTTATTTAACGGATAAAGGGGAGGTTTTCCCAACACTTAAGATTAAGTGCGGTTGGTAGTAGCGATACACACCATCTCGGTGGAGGTATGCCTCATGAGGAAAGAGTGGTGGATGAATTATATACTCAAAGGGGTGTGCTCCATTCATCATAACCTTAGCTAGTTCACTTTGGTCAATGGGTGAATTAAAGTTTTCTCCTAAAAAGTGATCATCTTCTATCAACTTCAAGATATTCCTAGTTGGGAATCCATCTTGACCTAGTAAACCCGGTTTAAACCCATAATGTTTCTTGTGATCAATCATGAATGGGTGATATAAGTGTGTAAGGTCATGGTTGACTCCTATATTGGCTTCCATTCCACATGGTTTAGAGTCTACTACCTTCATCGTAAAACTACCCGTACTATATGGTTTGATGGGTGGATCGGGACCTATTTCAATTCCTAAATTTTCATCCAAGGATGGAAGATTAGGTAACGGTTTTGGTTGAGGCTCCGGTTCATCAAAACTAGGAACTTCCATAGAACTAAAAGAAAGGTCATTACCACAAGTATTCAAACCCATTTCTTCTAGTTGCGTTTGGTCCAAGGGTTTAACCTCTATTGGGGTTCCTATAGTCTCTTCTACTTCTTCCGGGTAGGTCACGGGTGGTGTGTGTGCCTCCAATGATGGTAGGACTTGTGGGGTATTTGGTGGGCTTGGGTTATTTACCTCGTCACTCCTCGTGTCAAGATCACCTATATTCTCATCATGTGTTTTAGTAGAACCTAATCCTAACATTTTCCCAAGTATCTCAAGAGCTTCTCTAGGCATCTCAACTTCTATATCCGAATCATAAGGATCATGACTGCTATATTCAAATTGCCAAAAAGATTCATCATCTGTTTCTTGAGATTCATCGTCATCGATCATAAAACCTAGGTCTTTTTGATCAATGTGATCATGTTTCGCAAAATCCTCCATCACATCAAGGATACCTATGTGTTCATCTTGTATTATGGTAGTGCCTAACCATGACATGCAGCTAGGTGGCTCATAAGAAACTATCCTAGGTGAAGGCTCATATGGTGCATAGGTTTCACTAAATGAGGTATTCTGAGGGTTTGATGGAGCTCCTAAGGTGTCTTTTTTAAAAGTTTTATGCACTTGGTCTCTTTTCTCAAGGTACTCACTGAAATCAATGCAAGATCCAGTTCTCATCATTTCACTACTCCATCTTGAAAAGTCCAAATTGGTGTAGTTATATTTTTTCTGGTAAAACTCTAGTGTTGGACTTGGTGGATTCACGTTCTCCATAATGGCAAACGGAATGGTCAATGAAAATTACGAACAAAGGCACAAAGAATAAGATAGACTAAAGAAAATCCTAGAAAAAATAAAATAAAAATCTCACTAGAAAGGAATCTAGTGAGTAGACCTAATAAAATAAATATTCTACCTATAACTATTCCCCGGCAGCGGCGCCAAAAACTTGATGCGTGGTTTTGTGACCTTACAACAGGTTTTACCTCTCGAGGGATCTCAAGAGGCTTACAACTCCACTAGGCAGTGTACCTGACCGATGTAGTATAGGATAGTGGTAAGTACAGGGGATTGATCGTTCTCTCACAGGGAATAGTGTTCGTTAGGATAGAATAGCTAATCTAATATGTCTAAGGGTGGAAGGAAGATTCTTTTTGTATTTTTATATTTTTATGAAAGCAATTAAAATCTCTGTTTTTGGAAGAAGGGCAGAATTAGTTGTTAATCAACTAACCCAAGTTTACTATTTATGCAAATTAAAATAAATAAATATCTAAACTATTGTGGTTGTGAAAACAATATGGAGAAAATTGTGTTTACTTAGATTTCATTACTCCCTAACTATCTTTTACCGGTTAATTGATATGTGTGTTACTTGTGTGGATGAAGGGTGTATTCCTAATAACTCATGGAGTGGCATACATATCTCTCCAATTCTATGAGCTCTTATCTCGCCCTATGCCATGCACGGCACAACCATAGGGGTTGTAAACAGTGGCTCATGCGTTAAATACTACCTTAATAGCCTAGTATGCCTCGACTACATGTTTCCCAAGACGTTCAAGCACGTTACCATAAAGGAGGTTGGCCAGTTTTCTTGAGCCTAACATCGATGAAACAATCATCCCAACAAACAACAACACACACCAATTAACCAATAATTAATAGTTAGGTTTCATTAGATCTAAGCAAACACTAGAGAATTTAGCTACTCATGTTAATTGAAAGACAAGCAAGATAGATAGACAACCAACACATAGACATATTGATTGAATTAAAGTGAAGACTTATCTTTAATTAAGCACTAGGGTTCCAAGGGTTGGAAACCCTAAAAGTCACAGAAAATTCGTCTTTAGGGTTTGCCCTAAAAGTTCTCCACAAAGTTCCACACATAATGAATGAAAAATAGAAAACTATATATAGATTTTAAGTTCGGACGGCGTCAGCTTATAGGGTCTGACGCCGTCAGCTCGCCGCCATTAGGGTTCTCGGATGGCCTAGATCCATTTGGGACGTGGTCAGCATGTAAAACCTTCTGGGCCGTCTCTCTTTAACTTTGTTCCTGACGGCCTACACCTTTTAACACCTGACGGCGTCAGGTGTAAATTCTTGAAATCTTTCTGGCCCGTCATTTGATAATTGAATTCCACTCTTTTGTCATCCTTGCTGACGGCGTCACCTAGTGACTTCTGACGCCGTCAGGTTGTAAAATCCTGCTTCTTTAAGACTTTGTCGTTTTCTTCACTTTTATGCTCCAAAAACGTCCAAATGTGCATGTTTTCCAGAATTCCTCTCAAAAGTACCTAAAATGACAAAAGGAACGATTTAGGGCAATATTTGATCACATTTATACGAATTAGGGCTTAAATGACCCCCTAAAAGCGTAACACTTTTCGTCTCATCACTGATCCAGAAGGGTACAAAGTTGTGACCGAAATGATGTTGCATGGACCATGTGGACCAGCTAATCCGGGAGCACCATGCATGAAGGAAGGTTCGTGCAAAAAAAATTTCCCGAAAAAAATGAAGAGAAGACGTTTTTTGACAAGAATGGCCATGTACATTACCGAAGAAGAAAAAACCAACGTTATGCAACAAGGGACAGGGTGAAACTAGATAACACGTATGTGGTCCCATACAATAGGACCCTCTGCCTAATGTTCCATGCACACATAAACGTGGAATATTGTGGCTGGAGCATGCTAATCAAGTACTTATTCAAATATATATCAAAAGGGGCGGATAGAATTACAGCTCGAATCACAAGACCCATTGGTCAAGTGACTCCTCCCAAACTAACCAGTTAACCAGGTGTGGTCAACAAGTCAAATCTGAGAGAGGAGAGATCAATATATGATCCGTTTTGGGAATGAGTGATTAGGAATAGTAACCAGATGAAGAATGATTATTTGGTGTTGTTAACTAAGAAAATGATAATTAACAAAATTCTACACTACATGGAAACAGAATAAGGCTTGGGGAAAACCTAATACAAACAGACTAATTACGTAAATGGAAAAAGGTTAAATGTGAACAATTACAAACTACAGGGGGTGAAAATGCAACTTTTACAAACTTAAAATGAAAAGAAAAAAAAATAAAAAAAGAAAATTATTTTTTTGATTTTTTTATTATTTAAATATTAATTATTTAATAAAACTATTTAAAAGTAAATAAAAACTAATTAAAGTTAAACTAAAAATGATTAAGATTACAAATTCAACTTAGAAAATTGCAAAATTAAGTTCTAAAAATCTAAAATGACTTAAAAGAAATATACAAATTGAAAATAAATATTAATGTCTTTTTCTGAATTTAATATTAATTAATTACTAATTATATTAATTAAACTAATTTAGCTAATTTAAATTACTAATAATAACTAAAATGACTTATAAAATTTATGAAATATTTTATAAAACTAATTAACCATTACAGGAATCCTAAAAAATTATAAAAAATTTATAAAAACTATTATTACACTATTTTATTAATTATTTACTTAATTATTAATTAAAAATTATTTAAACTAATTTAAATGAGAATAATAGTAAATGAACAGAGAAAATTACAAATCCAATTTTTACAGAATCTAAATAATGTGTACAAGCAAGGAAAATTATAAAAATGGATCTGAGATTAAATTTAAATGCTTAAACTATTTTCTTTTTGGGTTTTTAATTAAAACTATTTTAACTATTATTAATTATTATAAATACTAAATGATAAGATAAAAATCTAAGAAAATTACTATAAATACTACAAGTGACAGGGAACTTATGAAAATTATAAAAATGAAAATTGCGTTTTGAAAAAGCTGAACAATAAGCCAAATGGCTTAAATAGAAGCTATCACTTTATTAAAATTGATTATTTTTGGAATTTTCTTTTTGACAGAAGATTATATAATGAAAATGACCAACTTTTATGAAAACACTTTTTACAGAACTTAAAAATAAGCAATTTGGACACTAAAAAGCTTAACAGATTATATTTTTGGATTTTTAAGAATGAAAAAGCTCTTAATAAGCTCTACAGTACAAACAAGCTACAAATTAAGATACAAACAACTAATATGAACACAAGTTAAGCTAAAGGAACTGAAAAAGCACAGTGAATAAGCCAAGATAAGTAAATAAGCAATTCCAAAATGCCACGGATACAAACAGACTAAAGTGCTATCTTTTGAGCCTAGTGGAGACCACAAATAAGCTCAGAGATCCAAAATAGCTTTTGAACCAATAAGCAAACCTGGGGAGCTTTCAAATAAGCCAAAAATCACAGTCTAACTCTTAGAAATAAGCTCTGTGTGAGCTTATGAAGTTTGGCCAAACTCTCAGTGTATACTGACCACTCAGTATACACTGTCAAATGGGAAAAAAAAGAAGCTAAGTGCAGCCCTATCAAATAAGCTTGGAAATGAAAAATAAGCACTGGATTATCAAGAATGGTTGCTTGGCTTTCCAAAAAGCCAAGAATCATGCACTGGGGCCCACTAATAAGCTCTATGGAAGCTTAAGAATATGGGTAAAAAGCTGTGACACAGGGGAGGTTACAGACCAAAGGGGGTACTTTAACACTGCTTATTTTTAAGCAAATGGATTCCAAAATGGAATTTTCTTTTTGAAATGTTTAAACAAGCAACAAAATAACACAAATCCACAAAAACTTTGGATTTCCAATCTGTTTTAAACCCTGTGGATCACAAAGAAAAACTTGCCATTCTACTGAGTATGCNCCAAAGGGGGTACTTTAACACTGCTTATTTTTAAGCAAATGGATTCCAAAATGGAATTTTCTTTTTGAAATGTTTAAACAAGCAACAAAATAACACAAATCCACAAAAACTTTGGATTTCCAATCTGTTTTAAACCCTGTGGATCACAAAGAAAAACTTGCCATTCTACTGAGTATGCAATTTTGACTTTTGAGAAAACAATAAGAGTTTGACTTTTATGAACTTTGATCTTGATTTTCTTACTGATTATGTTATATTAGACTATAATAAGACTAAATTAAGCTAAAACCAGTGTTCTAAAAGGCGCGCCAAGGCGCCGCCAAGGCGTCGCCAAAGCGCAAGGCGTGGCCTCGGCGCCACGAAATGGACCAAGGCGTGAGGTCTAGGCGTCGTGTGAAAAGGTGTGGAATAAGGCGCGAAAAGGTGTGCAAAGGCGCGCCTTTTTGGTAAGGCGTGGCGCCATTTTTAGAAGCATTTAGGGGATTTATGGATTTGGGCTTGAATTTCAAGTATTTGGGTTATTTCTTTCTTGGGCCTCGTAATTTCAAAACTTAATTCCTACTTGGGCCTCGTATTTGAGCCTGGCTATTTAGGATTTGGGCTTTAGTATTTGAAATTGCTCTTATAAAATGATATAAAATTATAAATAAATAAATTAATAAATATTTTGTTGCCGCCTTAAGCACGCCTTAAGAAATGCCAAGGCTTTGCAAAGGCGCGTAAGGCTTGAGGCGTGGCTGTGCCGCCACGCCACGCCTCACGCCTTTTAGAACATTGGCTAAAACAAACACTTGTGAACAGATTTGATGAGATTTGGACTTAGAACTTTTGACAGATTACTAATGAAATGAGATTAAAAGCTATTTTGACTTTTTATGAACAAAAACTGGATTTATGGTTCAAATGTTCTAAGTTATATCTAAGAAGCATGAAACAACACAGAGCCACAACAATAACACACTAGAACACAGTTATGACAGCAAAACCAAACAACCTCTTAACTGCACTAGTTTTTGAATTTCAAAACAAATGATTGATTGAGATTATGAAATTGATCCACAACAACTTATAAAGGTCTAATGAACCAAAATAAGCACAACACAGTTTTGAATCACAAATAACCAAGATGATCACCAATACTATTATGACAGTGAAAATGAGATTTTGAGCACAAGTGAAAATCAATGAACAAGCCCAAGACTTTAAGCAATAATATCACTAACAAACACTAAATAAGCACAAAAAGCACAGAGAAAAGCTATAATAAGCACTAATACAGTAAAATGGAAATTTACACTAAAACTTGGAATTTTTTAAAACTTAAAAGTAGAAAACCTTAGCTCTAGCTTTACTAGAGTTTCTTTATGCTCAACAAGCTCCTAGCTTATCAGAGATAAGCTAGGTAAATGTCCATCTTGCCCCTCCATTGTAGGCAACTTCCAAAGCTTCCACAGTCTAATGCAAAGGTACCCTGTGATTGTTTGTTTTCTGAATTTTTTACCTTTTTATGTTTTCTTATGATTACTATTAACCAAAGTGAGCTTATGACACAGTAACATTAAGCTTGGAGCGTCATTAAAGCCAAAACAGAATTTGAAATTGAAATGCCAAAACAGAACATGAACTTAAATACTTGAGTTTTTTGATTAAAAAGAGATCAAATTACATTAAAGGAACAGATTACAAAGCTTTTGAAAGGATTATAACTACTAAGAACTACAATTTAACTAATTCGATACTAAAATTGAACTAAGTGACTACACAGTCTTCAATTCTCTTTCTTCTTCCTTTTATAGAGCTCCATTAGGGTTTGCTATGATCTCTGAGTGAATTCTTGACCATTGGATGCTTCATCTTTAATCTGAGCCCTTGATTGAGATTTTGGCGCCAAAATGAGAAAGGTGATTAACTGTTTTTTTATAGCAAATTGGGTGGTGCATTTATTGTAGTGGGTTAGGTAGGTGTATATGGTGGGTTAGGTGGTGGATGTGATGGAGATGGTGGGGGGTGGTGGAGGTGACAGGTTGCAGGCACAAGTGGGAGGGAGAGGGTGAGAGGTGGGAACGGGGAAGGGGGTGTTTGAATTGTTTATAACTAAGGGGGGTTGGGCCAGTGCAGATTGGGCCAGGGAAGGGTTTGGGCCAAGGGGAAAAGAAAAGGGTGGGTCTGGTTGTAGAATGGGTTGGATTTGTTTTGGGCTTTGGGGTTTAATAGATAAAGGGTCCGTTTGGTTTTATGATTTGTAACAAGGACCAATGTTGTAATTTTGGATTTTTAGGGACTGATTTGTCAACTCTCCAAAGTTAATCCAAGGGTGAATTTTGCCAAATGTGAACAGTGTGAGGACCTTTGTTGACTTTTTCCACTTTTTGATTCTTTAGGGACCTTTTCTGCCAACTTTGAAACTTGAGGGACCATTTATGTAATTTTACCAAACTTTTCACCCAAGGACTAGTTTTGCCAATGTTTCACAATACAAGGACCATAATTGTTATTTTCCAGAAGATTTTAATCCCAGGGGCTATTTTTGACACTTTTGCAAAGTTCAGGGACTAAACTTGTAAACTTTTGAAACTTTTCATCAAAGGACTAATTATGACAACTTGTGATTTTCTAAGGACTTTGGTTGACGTTTCTTTCAAAATAAATGCTTAGGGACTAGATTTGACATGTTTTGAAAGTTGAGGGACTGAAACTGCCAATTGTGCAAACTTTGTTCGTTTTTCATTTCAAACATTTTGCATCTAAAACATATAAAACACAACCCTGGGATATTTTCACTATTTTGATGCATTATTGGGTGTTTTTGGATGTTTTGGCAGTTCAGATTAGGTAAAAATGATGAGTATTTACACACTCATCAATCCCCCACACTAAAATATTGCTAGTCCCTAGCAATCTTTTATGAAGACTTTAATGGATTTGATGTCTCTTTACCAAAAGCCATTACTTCTGGAGTAGCCAAATGTTTCAGTTCAG